>PVIH01003397.1:0-161615 GCA_004025045.1 Sigmodon hispidus
AGGAGGAGGAGGGTATAGGAGAGACACCAAGCCATCTATTTCCTTTCACCCGTCCAGCTCACCTTCTCTCCACTCTTCCTCTCTCAACACTGGCTCAGCAAACCCTGTAACTCAGCTAAGGACCAACACAGGGTGCTCCTCAGTTGCTACCTACCTCTGCGTGTTCTTAGATCAGCGTGATCCCCTAGAGACCTGGAGCGGTCCGCAGGGGTCTATCTTTATGTGTCAGCAGCACAAAAGCAGACACTTTCCTTTTTTTTTCAGCACTTAAACTTCCTTTTCTCATTAGCAGTGCTCTGGAGAGGCGGAGGCGCTAATTAAGGAACCTGGATGAGTTTGCCCCAATCTCCAACCTTTCCCAAACATCTGCCCCGCCGGCCAGAGGCAGCCAGAGCCCGCTGCTAGTCTTCTTGCTCTTTTGAGAAAGCATCTGCAAACAACCGTGATTGCTTTAAAACAGAGAGAAGCACATTTTCCAATTACAGCCCGGGTGATTGCTCCTGCTTTTAATTAATGGAGTGTGCATCTGTTTGCGGAGACCTTTTTTAATGTGCTTTTTTGGAGTTCCTTAATTAGTTACAAGAAGCTGCAGGTGTTCTGGCAGGAGCACAGTGGACCTGGGACAGCTTCCAGAAGAGACTCTTCTTTAATGTAAATATTTAGTCATTCGGGCGATGATGAGGATAGTTTCAGAGTTTTGTTCCTGTTTGGTGTGCCAGCAGTGGTGTCAGAAGATACGTTCAGGCTTCATTCAGGTTGTTGACAAAATAAATTGAAACGGAAGAGACCAATTTTCATTATGACAGACACTTATCTGCAGTTAGACCATTACCAGAACAAGTTATTCTCATGTTGTCACTATGAGCCTGCTGCCTGGGTTGTTTTTGGGCAGAAATGTGGAGGAAGGTGATGGGTTGCTGCATGCTAATTCCGTAGCTTTAGGATTGCATTTGATACCTGTTATTTAGGGGGATGCTGTGGGGGGTGTGTGTGAGGTTTTTGTCTTTTCGGTGAGTGGAGATTGTCCTGACAGTGTGGATGAGTCTGAAAAGCTTACCTTTCTGCATCAGGCCATAGAAAATTGGCGTTGTTGCTTTCTCCCGAAGTCATTACCACCTCTGGATTTGCGTGCCAATGTTGCCATGTGAAAGTGTTCCAGGCTGAGGTGAAAGTGTCTGTGATAATTGGATGTGTGGGTGTCAGAAGGTGAGGGCAGAGAGGTGAGGGGAAGAAAAAGTATGGGCTCAGGACCCCCAAGACCAAGTTCTCGGCACAAAGGAGGCTTATTTGTCCCAGAGGGACAGAGGGCAGAGACAAAGGGAGAGTGTCGAGGAGGAGGGAGAAGGGGAAAGGAATTAGGGAAGGGGGCAGGTATTTATAGGACAAAGGACAAAGAACTGCCTCTGGATAGGCAAATGGCAGTTTATAAAGGTACTAGGGGAAGCCCGTGTTAGGAGGAGGTGTTTGCTTTTAATTGCGCATGCTAATTAGGTGAGCCAAAGTGGGATTCTGATTGCTGGATTTCAATGTTTCAATAGCTGGACCTTGGTGGTCAGCCTCAGGAGGAGGAAGTGGCCAAATAGGGTAACAGACCTTGGGGGCTAGCTTCCGGAATGTAATCTAACGGGTTTTAGCAAGGCAGAGGGGATGGGGAGAAGAGCAAGGCCTGCCAGAGCCACATGCTAGTGTGTGTATGCTAGAGAAGGGGGCGGGGCTAAGGAAGGTGGAGGAGCTGGCGGAGGGGTGGGGTGGGGGGGTGGGGAGGTGGGGGGGTGGGGGGGTCAGTTACTGTGGTGTTCCAATCAGACCCTGCTTCTGCCTGTAGGATAAGAGAAGGCACTCTACCCTGTAAATAATTTTAAACTTTCCATTTTTTAAAAATTTTATTTATTGTGCATGTGGGTGTGGGAATGTGTGAGGATGCAGGCTCCTCTGTGCCTGTGTGGAGGTGAGAGAACAAGTCTCTCTTTCCACAGTGGGTTCTGGGGCCTGAGCTCAGATTGTTAGCCTTGTATAACATCTTAATTTCCCTTCCTGTTGCTATGGTAAAATATACCAATGAAGTGACTTATGGGAGAAAGGATTTCTCTGACTCAGTTTCTGACTTAGTGTCCACTGTGACAGGATCATGGAGCTTGGGAGAACTGGTCACATTCCATCCACAGGTAAGGAGCGGAGAGCAAGGCATTAATGCATCCATGCATATTAGTTCTCCAGCCTTATATAGTCCATATTTCCCTGCCTAGGGAAAGGTGCCACCCACAATGCACAAGTCTTACTAAGGATAATACCCCAGAGAGGATCTCAGCTGTCCTTCTTCCAATGATTCTAGATTGTGTCAAGTTGACCATACTAGCCAGCAGGTCTGGGCAAGTGCTCTTACCAGCGATGTGTCATTTACTAGCTCTCATTCATTTATTTTTTGAACCAGGGTCTCAACAGTCCAGGCTGGCTTCAAACTCACTATGTAGCTGAGTCTGGCTTTGATTATCCGGTCGCCACTTTATGAATGCTGAGATTTCAGGCATAAGCACCAAATGTCCCATAACATTAACTTAAGGTTTCATAAGTCAGTGTTATGCTTCTGTGTAGATAGATTTTTCTTTGAATTGCGAGCTCACAAAAAACAACAGAGAGACTTAGGCTTGTTCCATTAGCTCTTATAACTTAAATTAACCCACTTACATTAATCTATATTTTGCCTTGTGACTTTTTACTTTTTTCTGTCTTGTACCTCCTTTTTCCTCTCTGTGTCCTCTACAGCACCTGGGTTCATCTCCCCTTCTTCTTTCTGTGTGCCCAGAGGTCCAGCCTAACTTCTTTCTGCTCAGCTATTAGCCATACAGCTCTTTCATAAACCAATCAGAAGGTGCCTTGGCAAAGACTCATCTTCACAATGTACAAAAAGATTATTCATCAACACTTCTGGGCTGGGACTAAGGTTTGAAAGGTGTGGTGGCCTGAATCAGGATGCTGCACAAGCTCATATGTTTGAATGTTTAATATAGTCATCAGGAAGTGGTACTGCTTGAAGAAGGATTAGTTACTGGAGGAGGTGTGGCCTTATTGGAGGAAGTGTGCCACTGGGGTGGGCTTTGAGGTTCCAAAAGCCCAAACCGAGTGCCAGTGCTTCCGTGGATCCACATGCAGAACTCAGTTATTTCTCTAGTACCAAGTCCGACTGTGTGACACCATGCTCCTCGCCATGATGACAGTGGACTAAATCTTCCAAACTGTAAGTCAGCCCCAATGAAATGCTCTCTCTTGTAAGAGTTACTGTAATGATGATGTCTCTTCACAGCAACAGAATAGTGACTAAGACAGAGAGGAACACTGACTTTTATCTAAGCATCCTGTGTGTGAACTAAAGAGGCACAGTCCTGTAGGCAATTTCTTTCCTGCCTCATCATGGTGCCCACATAAGTAATGCACCTGAGAAGCTGTAACTGGCATTAAGTTTGTGATGAAGCAATCCTAAGGGAAGAAGGAAGGGTTATTTCTGCTGAGAGTTTCAGAAGGTTGAGTGCATGGCCACAGGACCTGGGCAGAGCATCTTGGCTGTGGGAGCATTGTACTTCACCACCATCCAGGAGACACTCAGCTGCCTTTGCTCTCTCTTCTTTTTTATTCAGTCTGGGATCTGGTGGATGGGATGGTGCCATCTACATGTACAATTGATTCCCATGTCCCATTGAATTCTCTCTGGAAATTTCCATACAGATACACCTAGAGATGTGCTCAGTAATCTCCTGGGTATTTTTAAATGCAGTCATGTTAACAGTGAAGATAAACCATTACATTGGGCTTGGAGAAGCTGCATCTAATAGCTAGATGACCTTGAACACTCAGTTGCCTCTTTGTTTCATCACCAAATGACTGGTGTGGTCTGGATGAGAAATGTCCTCCATCAGGCTCATGTGTTTGAATACTTGGTCCCCAGCTGAAGTGCTATTTGGTGCAGTGGAACATCTGGGAGGTGGAAACCTGCTGAAGGACATGGGTCAGGGGGGTGGGGGAGTGGGGAGATGGACTTTGGGGATTTATAACTTAGACCCACTTCCTGTTCTCTGCTTCCTGCTCCTGCTGCCACGCCTTCCCTATCATAATGGACTATTGCTGTCACAGAACTGCAAGCCAAAGTATTCCCTCTTCCCCATTACGTTGCTTCTGTTGGAGTAGCGTTAGGAAAGGAACCAGGGTTTGAGAAAGATGTTAACATCCCCATCTATTAACATTCAGTATGTAGGGACCAGTTCTAATCTGGAGCATTTTTTTTCCCCTTCTGATTCTGTTCAACCTGTTAAGCCCTCCTCTGCTGCAGATTTTAGCAAGATAGGCTTGCTGGAAAAGGGGCTTTGCAGGGTAGCTTTGCATATAGTCAAGGGGCCTCTGTGAACTATAGTGAATTGACATGCTGGCAGTATGGTGGGGAGCTCACAGCCACTGATGGGCATGCTGAAGATTAGGAACTTACAGCCTCTGTAGCCAAGGACATGGTCAGTGTTCTGATCCTCCAATAGATGTTTAATGGCTGCTTCAATGCCCCACCTGAGTCCCAGCTCAGATAGCTGCATTCATTTCATGCATTAGAAGGGCATCCATTTTGCTCCCAGGCTTGGGGGATGATTGTGGCCAGCAATGTGGACTGGATTCTGTGCCTCTCTACTGAGGCACCATGGAATAGTGGTACATAGCAGCTGTGACCCACCTAACCACTGATGACTGACAACACCATTACTGGTGCCTTTGTGTCTCACTTGGTGTCACTTAGGGAGACCCATGGAGTGGGGAAGAGGAACCAGACATCCCCTTTGTCTCCTCTGATGGGACTTGGCTTTTGACTTTCTTTGGTTTGGGTTCTCCCCAAACTAAAGAACCATCTCCCTGCTGTGAAGCTCACAATAGACAGCACAATATGTGTGTACCAAGGGTGTGCAGGCTGCTCACCACAGAGCTCTAGGGGAAGTGGCCTGCAGGGTTTGTGGGTACAGCAGCTACCTCTGGAGTAATGAAGCCCGCCCGTACACTTGACCTTTCTCCTCAGCTCCTGGCAGCCCCCTGTGCTCTGCATCCTCAGAGCCTACTGGACCACATGTAGAATTACACCAGCATTCTGGATGCATCAAAGGACACATTGGGTGGTGCCTTCTTGCTGTAACTTCGATGGAGAGCATGCCAAGCTTCAGCCGAGAACTTTACAAATGCATAGTGGCCAATTGCTCATTTGCTCTTTCAGGGTTTGTGACCCTCAGCACGGGCTCTTCGTCTGTTTAAACCTTTACAGAACCCTCTTTCCTCTGCTCAGAAAACACTATGTGGATTTCATGTAAGTAGTTAATACTAAACTTGGAGTAGACACGCTCTTATTTAATGTTCAGTGGTCAGTGCCAATGGAGAGAGAGTGCTAGCGATTTTTAATCAAGAAAAGTGTCTCCAACAGTTGTTAAGGGCTTGAAAATAGAGTTTAAAAAAAGATTCTTTTTCTTCCAATCACTTTACAAAATCCTATACTTGGCTCTGCTTGGTTGAGCTGTTTATGTTCATTTTCCTGGGTTTAATAGCAGGAAATTCTTTTTCCATTATTTTATCTTGAATCCTGTATTTTGACATAAAACCAAGAAGCATTTCCACTTTTTACATTTTCGTTTCCTCACTTCTCAAAGCAAAAGTAGTTCAATTAAACATCATCTGAGGGCTCCTTCGAGGCAGAGACCTTTGGAAATTGCTCTAACCCTTTAACATTTAGAAAGGCATATTTATAGAAGCAGGGTGTCTTGGCAGCGTGCGGTTGCTGCTCAGAGAGGGAAAGGCTCCCTGTACTTTCCTCTCAAGAGTAAAGTCATTCCACTCCAAGGCCGGCTATTAGGTGTAATGGAGAAGCTGCCTAGACAGGGCCTCCAGTGTCTCAGGCCCATCAGGCTGAACCGTGTGGAGGCTGTAAATGAGCTTCAAGGAGAGCGGCTGCTTCTGTGTTTACTGGATTAGGGAAACAGCATAGATATTTGGGAGTGCTCAAGAAACCACAAGGAGATTTCCTCCCTGTTAAGGAAAAAGTGCCGCATGCATCCTCTTGGTATCTACCACCCGTTTGTCTTTTTGTTTGTCTACCAGTCTGTCCACCCATCCACTCAACCACCCATCCATCCACCTACACACCCACTCGTTTATCTCAGAATTTATTGAAAAAGATATATTATGCCTTTACTGCATTAGCTATTTTTTTTTTATGGTGGATAAAGCATACTTAGAATTAGCCAGCTGGACTGAGTTTAGATGATCTCAGTTTTGTTGGCGACATCCAGAGCATCATAATCAGGAGCCAATTGAACATACGCCTTCTTCTCTCCGTCAGGCCTTATGAGGGTGTTGACTTTGGCCACATCTATGTCATAAAGTTTCTTCACAGCCTGTTTGATCTGGTGCTTGTTGGCCTTGACATCACAATGAACACAAGTGTGTTGTCTTCTATCTTCTTCATGGCTGACTCAGTGGTCAGGGGGAACTTGATGATGGCATAGTGGTCAAGCTTGTTTCTCCTGAGCGTGCTCTTTCGAGGGTATTTGGGCTGCCTCCTGAGCCTAAGGGTCTTGGGCCGCCGGAAAGTGGGTGACGTGCGGATCTGCTTTTTCTTGTGGCTGTGGACGCCTTTCAGCACTGCCTTCTTGGCTTTCAAGGCCTTCGCTTTGGCTTCGGCTTTGGGAGGGGCAGGAGCTTCCTTCTTCGCTTTCGGCGCCATCTTGGTGAGAAACATTTGCTAATTTTCATATCGTCTCCACACAATGCTTGGGAGACACAGCTCAAGGGAAGATTGTGATATGGATTGTGATTTCAGATGTGTTGGTCTGTCAGGGTGTGTGTGTGGCAAATGAGAGCAGCTCATAGCGTGGTGTCATGGAGAACAGGAAGAAGGGAAAAGGAATGCTGGCACAGTGGCTGGCTTTTCTCCTCTCTTTATTCAATCTAGGGCCCTCAGATGGGTGCTATGTGCCACATTTAGGATGAGTCTTTGCCCTTTAGTTTATTCTTTCTGAAAACACCTTCACAGAAAAGCCCAGAAGTGGGACTTAGCCAGTCTCCTAGGTGAAGCTCAATGTCCTCAAGTCAACGATAAAGACTAACACTGGGTGGTGCTGATACATGCTTTCAATCTCAGCACGTGGGAGCCAAAGGCTGGAGAATTTCTGTGAGTTCCAGGACATCCAGGGCTACACATTGAAACCATGTCTAAAAACAAAACAAAACATAAACAAGCAAACAAAAAACCCAAAGGGGGAGAAAGATTAACTAGTCATCACATTGTGTACCAGATGCTGCACAACATGGTATAGAAGCCAGAGAAATGGGCTGGAGAGATGGCTCAGAGGTTAAGAGCAATGGCTGTTCTTCCAGAGGACCTGAGTTCAATTCCCAACAACCACATGGTGGGGCTCACAACCATCTGTAATGAGATCTGGCACCCTCTATTGTCCTGCAGGAATGCATGCAGACAGAATATTGTACACATAATAAATAAAATCTTAAAAATAAGAAACCAGGGAAACACAGAGGACCACTGAAAGAGTCAGGTACGGAGAGGGATACGGGAAGGGGAGTGGAAGGGAGGCGGGGTGGGCCTAGGGATGTGAGTAGCAAGAGGAGGTGGGTCAAATATGTCACCACACACAGCAGCACTTTATAATTATCCATACTCAGCTTCAAACACCTTGATGTGGATTCTCTACTGTGTAAAGTTTCCACAGATGTGTGCACTCTCTCAGGGGGGAATTCATACTCAAATTCAACAAATACATTCCCAGGGATTGTGGCAGACATCAGGTATACAATACAAATGAACAAAACAAAACGTGGTGTCTGGCTTCATGGAGTTAATCTTCCTGTGGGGCAAATGCACACAGGAAAATATTTATAATTGTGATAGAAGCCAGGAAGGAAAAGCAGCAGCCATGACTATGACTGAGTACTCACTATTAGCACCCAGCCTTGTCCTAACTGTGTTAATGCAGAAGAGGAGACCCAGAAAGAAAACAGCAAGTGCAGAGACTCTTCCAGACTGGCCTGTTAGAGGGTGTGTGTGTGGGGGGTGTTGTTTAGGTGAAAACTGGAGAGAGGCAGGTTCTCGGCAGACATGAATGAGTGTGCGAAAGTCCTGGGGCAGAAAACAGTTCCAGAGAGAGCTAGTCGGGGTCTGGAAATGGAAAGGGATGAGTGATAGAGTTAGGGCAGTAGAAAGCCTTCTAGGAGAGAGAGAGAGAGAGAGAGAGAGAGAGAGAGAGAGAGAGAGAGAGAGAGAGAGAATTTCACTTAGGAAGAGAGGGATGACGCTACAGATATCTGTGAGGGCACAGCTCTAGGTGAAAACCCCAAGAGGAATGTCATAGGTTTTGGATATGTTCATTTGCGCCTGATGGACTATTTCACGGTGTCCCAGCTGGTAGTGAGGTAACTTTCAACTTACTGGGTTTTGGCAGTAATATTCTTAGTATGAAAAATGTATATTGAATTAAAACAATATGCCCATAGCTATAAGTAATTTTAACAATCAAACAAATATTAGATACTTTTCTTCGCCATTTTAGTGTCTTGTTACACAGCCCAGGTTAGCCTCCAAGTCACAACCCTGCCTTCCAGGGGTTGGATAGCCAGTGTGTGCTACAACACTCAGACTAAATAACGAAACTTTCTCTCCCATGTTCTCCTTCCCTTTCTCTGGTGCTGGGGCTCAGCACTTGCATACAGTGTATTAGGGTTCTCTAGAGGAACAGAACCCAGGACATGGATTATACATGAGTTAATCAAGTCAGACTGTGTTAAAACAGCAACAACAGCTGATTCTTATTCAGGAGGCTGAGAAGCCATGAACTGATCTGTGAGGCTGGTGTCTCACTGGTTGGAGTTGCCCTACAGTGGCTGTCACTCCCTGGGGAGGCTGACAACCAGTTAGTTGCTCAGCCTACAAGGCTGGGTGCCTCAGCAGTCCCAATGTGGTGTTGGAAGCCTGGTAATTTCCTGGAGAGACATTGGTCCATGATCGAAGCCTGGAAACACAGGCTTTGATATCAGTGATAAAAACAGCCACATCAGCACCTGCAGAACTCAGCTCCAGGGCAAGAGGGGAGGCCAAGCAGACAAAGGGCCAGTGTAGTTCCTTCTGCCATGACTTATTATCTGGACGGTTTCAGGAAGGTGCCATTCACAATGGAGGTGGGTCTTCCTATATCAACTAAATCCATCAGAACAGAACATGGACCTCTATTTAGGTGACTCGAGTTTCTGACAAGCTGACATTATATCCAACCATAATACTGGGCTATTGCCGTTAAGCTGCTTCTCCAGCCCCTTAGGTTCATCAGTGGTAATTTCAGCAATTTTGGAACCAAAGTACCAATATTAAGAAAATTTCATGGGGCTGGAGAGATGGCTCAGCGGTTAAGAGCACCGTCTGCTCTTCCAGAGGACTCGGGTTCGATTCCCAGCACCCACATGGCAGCTAACAACTGTCTGTAGTTCCAGTTCCAGGCAAACACCAAGGCAAATAAATAAATAAAGTTTAAAAAAAAAAAAAAGAAAATTTCATTACTACCTGGATATAAGTGTGGGTCCATGGTAACCAGGTCTGAAGAGGTCACTGTGGCCATTTCAAGTGTATTAGATAAGATGAGAAGTTGTGTTTGCTAAAGCGAGCTCACATTATTAAATTTAGAAATCACAAAGTGGAGCTGGAGATGTCTCAGAGATTGAGGGCACTGGCAGCTTTTGCAGAGGACCTCGGTTGGATTTTCAGCACCCACTTGTTGGCCACAACCACCACCAACTCCAGTTCTAAGGGATCCAGCATCCTCTTCTGGCCTCTGTGGGCACATGTACAGGGTATATACACACACACACACACACACAACACACACACACACACTCATATACACACACACTCATATACACATGCATACACACACACTCATATACACACACAACACACACACACTCATATACACACACTCATATACACATGCATACACACACTCATATACACACACTCATATACACACATACACTCATACACACACACTCATACACACACACTCATATACACACACTCATATACACACACATACACACACTCATACACACACACACACACACACACACACACAGAGGCATTTAAAGTGTTTCCTATCATTGGAATAGCGCTTGTTCTGAAGTTCTTTTTGAAACGTGACATCATGACAGGTAGGCCTTTCATGAAATGGTTAGTTCACTATAAGAGATTAACGTCTTTCTTTGTGTACTGGCTGGTTTTGTGTGCCAACTTGACACACGCTAGAGTCACTAGAGAGAAAAGAGCCTCCATGAGATCCAGCTGTAAGGCATTTTCTCAATTAATGATCAATGCAGGTGGTGCCATCTCTGGCCTGGTGGTCCTGGGTTCTATAAGGAAGCAGGCTGAGCAAGCCATGGGAAGCAAGCCAGTAAGCAGCATCCCTCCGTGGTCTCTTTATCAGCTCCTGCATCCAGGTTCCCGCCCTGTTTGAGTCCCTGTACTGACTTCCTTCATCGATGAACAACAATGTGGAAGTGTAAGCCAGATAAACCCTGTCCTTCTCAAATTGCTTTTTTGTCAAGGTGTTCCGTTGCAGCAATCGAAACCCTAACTAGGGCTGGAGAGATGGTTCAGAGGTTAAGAACACTGACTGTTCTTCTAGAGGTCCTGAGTTCAATTCCCAGCAACCACATGGTGGCTCAAAATAAGTGCCTCACTCAGTCCTTTCCATGGGAATATCTGATAGTGAAAACCTTGGCCTTTGACATACTGCTGTTAAAATGTATCCAATTACTAGAGACAAAAAGAAATAAACAAAAAGATTAATATTTTTTTAAAAAGAAACCCTAACTAAGACAAATTGGATTGGCTAATTGTGGGCAGAGTGAATGCTCACACTCCTAGGTGTGGGTTTGCCATGAGAATTGGTGTTATAAAGCAAGGCTGCTGCTCCTGTCTTTTGAATACACACCCACTTGCCTTTCTTTTGGGTTTTAGGTAGTGTCTCTTTTTGTGGCCAGGCTGGTCTGAAACTCACAAGTCTCCTGCCTCAGCTTCCTGAGGGCAGGGATGACAGGCCTGTGCCACTGCATTTACTCATATACCATTATTTTCTCATTACTATCTTCTAGTTCTCTGCCATGTCACACAGAATCCTCTTTGACTCCTCAGCCTTCAGAACTGTGAGCCTAGGTAACTTTCTTTCCTGCTTAGATGCTCTCAGACATTGTATTTCAGCCACAGTACATGGACTCCATGGAGAGAGATCGAATTCAGCACTGACATGGCTGCAGCAGCTTTACATTGTAATTAATTAATTAACTAATTATTAATATTATTGTTTTTTCAAAACAGGCTTTTTCTATGAAGCACTGGCCAGCCTTGAACTCACAGAGAACTGCCTGCCTCTGCCTCCTGAATGCTGGAATTATAGGTGTGTGCCACCACCACCCAGCTACACTATACTTTATATATTGCAAAACTTTAAAAATAAACTTTTTACTAAATTCTATATGGAAACTCCAGGCTATGATAGGAAATGTGACTTGACATTTCTCTAAGTGCCAGGATGTGAGAGAATAGGGCAGTTTCCTGCCACAGGGATGGAGACAGAAGCTATAATCCCAGTGTGAGCATCTAAGCAGCAGATGGCCAGAGCTACCTGGTAAACAAGAACCCTTAACTCCTGCAGATGTTGCTTGGGGCAGTTCTGGTGACGGCTGCTCTTGCCTTGTCTACTCCATTCGAGGTGGCCACATCCACAGTTGTCTAGAAGCAGAGTCCTTGGGCCATGGATTTGTTTTAAAGGCGGGGTCTTGCTCTGTAGCCCAGGCTGGCTTCATTAACTACTTTCTTACTTTAATGGTCCTCTTGCATCTTATTCCTGAGGACTGGGATCCCAAAGGTGGGCCCAGCTAGTTCATTTCTCTTTAAGAGGTGGAGTGTACTTTACACATGAAAAACTCACTGAAGTGGGATTTACAAAGGATCCTGGATCCTCAGGACTAGATTTAAGATTGGGATGGGACAATCTATGAGAGACAGGGATGGGGTGGTCTGTCCCTTCAGAGTGGATATTGTAGAGCTGCAGCTGGGACAGGCCAATCTTCTTCAAACTTCGTCCCCTCATCTCCGTCTGTTCTGCCAGCTCCAGTTCTACACAGAGGTCATCACTGCTCAGGGGTCATTAGGAGGGAAGCCACACCATGTTACCTGACTTGCCTGAAGTAACTCAAGGGACCTGTAAAATTCCAGAATACATCCCACCTCCTAAAGCTGCTTTCCAGTTCGAGAGGCCTGCTGTGAGTCTGTGCTCCCGACGGTAGGGGGCATTATTTCCCTTTTGTAATTCTTTGGAGACTAAAGCCAGTCCCTTCTCAGACCTCACTATACTTTCCCCTTTTTGTTTATGACGTTCATCCTGAGGTTAGAGTTGGCCTGTGCTGTCCAGTAATACATTTAACCTTTGACATTGTGCACTAACACGTAATCGATCATTTCCAAAGGCCAGGTAGCCTCCATCAGTGAGAGATGAATGGAGATGAGCTTGCTTCTATGATTGTGAAGAGCAGAGCACAGGTCCAGCTGGGGTGTTTTATGAACTCTACTATCTTTCTCATCTTTATTTAAAAGCAATTTTTTTCATAAAATGATTTGTTATTTAATATTTTCCAACCAAATCGGATCCTGGTGAGGCTAATTTTCCTTAGAGTATATATTACTGTTGAGCTGGGAAATAAAGTTGAGGCATTTCTGCACTGGGCATAAAGATAGAGATGAAAACCCTGAATTTGAGTCCAAGTGGTAGCATGGACTGAGGCATGCTGTGTCATTCCTCCGACTCAGTGTAACTGCTGTTTGTATTACAAATGCTTATCCAGTGTGTTTCTGTGCAAATTTAGGATCATTTCTTCCTGTGAAAGGGACACAATACTGTCTACAGGTGTTTATTGAAGTCCTACTATGTGTCACACACTGCACTATCTCATGACACCTTCTGTTTATAGTCTTCCTAAAAACATTAGCTTTGATAGAAACAGAGCTCAGACTAGGGAGGACAAGAGAACAGAACTAATCCCAGGATAGAGCTAAGATCTGAAGCCAGGTTCTCAGACACAAAAGACATCTTTGAGCCCTGACTGCTCAAAGATAACTTTGTTTGCTTTTGTATGGTGTGCATTTGCATTTGTGTGCATGCACATGCATGTGGGTGCATGGAAAGGCTTGGTGTTGACACAGAATGTCTCCCTCAATCACTTTCCACGTTGCTTATTGAGGCAGGGCCCTTGCTAAAGCTAGACAGAGCAAACCTTGATGTCTGGCTAGCCAGCTTGTCTCTATTGCCTGAGTTCTAGGTTCTGCCTCTGTTTGCCAGGCTTTTCTGTGGGTCCTGGGGTCCAAGCTCTAGCCCTCCTGTTGTAGAGCAAGGACTCTGTCTGCTGAGCTGTCTCTCTGGCTCACAGTATCTTGCCCTTCCATCTTCTATTTTTTTTCTCCTTTTCCATTTTGAGACTAGATATATGAACTTTCTGATTCCCCAATGTGAATGTGAACTTTAATTTGGCCTGAGACTTACAGTGCAGCCCTGGAGAAGACTAGTTAGCAGCTTGCTCCCCATAAGAGGGGAACAATATGTGCTGAGTATATTTTTAATCTTCTAAATGGATGTAGCAGTTATTTGAATTCTTTAGAGATTTATTTTCTTCTGTCCCTGGAGCATCCTTCCTTATTTATAAACAATAAAGCTGCCTATTGAAAGCGAACCTTGGTCTGTTAAGGCCTGGGGCCAGTGAAAAGCCCTGGGTAAGGGGCCTTAGCCCCAGGATGTCTGTCTTAGTTACTGGTTTTGGCTGGACCACCCTGGCTTTCTGAAGTCTGCCTTGCTGCACACGGCCACCCAGCTATGAACATTGTTCTGGTCTCTGGTCAGGCTGATGTATTCTTTTTATCAACCCCTGCTTCACTGTACAGCATCAAAAGGAGCCAGAGGACTTCTCAGTGCTCCAGGTCATCACTTTCTAGCACTCCCCCCACCCCCAGCAGCCACCTGGCTGCCCTCCATCGGGATTGCTCTGAAGTCTGCTCTCTAGGCATTGTATCCAGCTGTGCCCCTGGAAGAATGCAATTTGCCATGTCTTTAAGGAACTCCAGGATATATAATTTTGTAAATATCACAGTTCCTGTTGATTACTTAAAATTGTTCAATGTTTGTCTTTATTTACAGCAATTTAAAGAGTATGTACTGTAAATGAGACCCATTTCCCCATTCCCTTCTTGGCACAAGTCTCAGAAACATTTTGATGAAGGTCCTATGTGGATAGTAACAGTTTGAAAGAGAATGATCCCCAGGGGCTCTGGGTTTTGAACCCTTGGTCTCCACTTAGTGTCGCTGCTTGGGGAGGTTTAGGAGGTACAGGAAGTGAGTCACTGGGGAAAGATTTGATATGAAAGATCTTTTGCCATTTCCAATGTGAGTTTTCCGCTTTGTGCTTCTAGTTTAAAATGTGAGCTCCCAGGTTCCTGTTCCTGCTGCCAAGCCTCTGTTTGCTGCCACACCTCTCTTTTGCTATTATGGACTCTCCCTGGAACCATACGCCCACATAAATCCTCTACCTTAGGTTGATCTTGGTCATGGTGTTCTCTCAGAGCAAAGCCGCTGTGGGGAGGACCAAGGGCCTTCGTGGGCTCCTTGAAGTAGTTAGGGTAGTTAGCAGAAGCGAGCTGTGACTTCGAGAAGCAGAGGCAAATGCTGAATGCTCAAATAATACTCAGAATAGGCAAGCAAAGAATCTTTTTTATTTTATTTTAATTTTAATTTTTTTATGGTTTAGTTTCAGCTGATTTTATTGTCTTCTCAAAAATAAAAGTTATTTACAGAAGGTGTATAACAACAAACTGACAGACAGTGATGGACAGAGTTAGCTGACATGATTCAAAGAGTCTTCCAGAGAGAGAGCCAGTCAAAAGTCCACCCGGGGATTAAGAAATGGAGGGAATGTATGCATGGTTTCCTTAGTGATGTTTGGGAGACCTTCTCTTAGATCCCAAGACCTTCTCTTGGTCTGTAGGGCACACACAGCTCCTTCATCTGAAGTCTTTCCCCACATTCTTCCAGGGCCAGCTAACTGCTGCCCTTTGTGTTGTCAGATCCTAGATCCATAAGGGCCACCCTGAAGGATCCAGCTCATTTTGATATTACCACCTCTAGACTAACCAGGCTTCCACAGAGAGACGCAGCCATGTATGTAGACAGCTTTAAAGGAAATGGCTCATATGACTAGGGAAGCTAAGTTCAAGATTTTGAAAGGGGTTGGACGGGTGGCTGGAGACATAAGCAGGAGGTGCTGTTTGAGTCCAAATAAGATCTGCCCAAGGAGCTCTTTCTCTGGCTTATGGAGGCTATTCAGCTCCCTAGTCAGGTCTTCATCTGATTGAATGAGGCTCACCCATATTAGAGAGGGCCACCTGCTTGATTCAAAGTCTGCTACTGTAAATGCCGATCTCAAAAACAAGCAAAAACAAAACCACCCAAACCAACACCTTCACAGGGCTATTCAGAGTAATGTTTCACTAAATACAATATCATAGTGTAGCCAAATTAACACAAAATTAGCTGTGTCATCCCCATCCTGGGCCTGGCTCGCTCCTACACTGTGGAATCCTAAGAAGATGAGTACTGTTTTATTTTTCTCTCAGAGATAAACATCAGATTCTCAGTAAATGCGCAAAATACAACACCAGAGGGCTTTCAAAACAGTATTCCATTTTTCTCCTACAGTATGTCTCTGAGGTAGGCATGCTCACCTCCATAGTCATGCAAAGAAATAGGAATACAGGGCAACAGATCCGCAGAACTCCAGTTCCTACGTGTGTGTCTTCTGCACCTGCACCAGTCAGTCTTCTGTCCTGGAACAGCAAGCCTGAGACAGTCGGAGGAAATGAGGAGAGGTTTGTTAGCTCATCCTTTAGAGACTGCAGTTCCTGGCTGATTGGCTTTGTTGTTTCTGAGTCTGTGAGAAGGCAGAGGGAGCAAATCTGCTTGGCTCACTTTAACTTGGTGGGAGGAGAGACAGACAGAT
This sequence comes from Sigmodon hispidus, assembly GCA_004025045.1. Taxonomy (NCBI): domain Eukaryota; kingdom Metazoa; phylum Chordata; class Mammalia; order Rodentia; family Cricetidae; genus Sigmodon; species Sigmodon hispidus. Next base: position 16,114 of record PVIH01003397.1, read on the forward strand.
GTAGATAGATAGATAAATAGATAGATAGATAGACCAACCAGGGTTCTTGTATCTCCTTTAAGTGCACCTCCACCAGGCCCCTCTCCTTCCACTAGGCCCCACATCCTAATGGGGCCACTACCTTCCCATGACAGGAAAGACTGGCAACCAAGTCTCTACATACGTGGCTTTTTTTAAAGACTCAAACCAAAACAGTGCCTTTGCTTATTTGATAAAAATGTCTTGGAAGGCGTTTTAAACAACAGAAACTTTATTTATATGTACGTGTGTCCAAATGTATATCTGTGTTCCCTGTGCATGGCTGTGAAGACCAGAATAGAGTGCTGGACTCCCTGGGACCTGAGTTATAGGAGGTGTGAGCAACCTTGTGACTGCTTGGAACAGAACTTGGGTCCTCTGCAAGAGTAGCAAGTGCTTTTAACTGCTGAACCATCTTTCTAGCCATGCTCTAATGTATTTTTAAAGACACTTATCATACTTTCTTTATTGAATCTTTGGAAATTTCATATCATGCTCCCTAATTCCTCTCACCTTCTGGTCCCTCCACATGCTCCCCTCATCCCTGCAGTGCTCCCTGAAAAGAAATTAAAACTAATATAAACCAGACCAAAGAAAAGCAAGCAAAGGAAAACAGAACAAAAGCAAGAGCAAACACAAACAAAAAGCCCTCTTCACCTCTCAATCTTTTCTTCCTGCCTCACCAGCACCTCTCATTTGGCCTGGTGGCATTAGGAGTTGAGGTGTGTCACCTTTTGGTCTAATCAGCTTTTAAAAAGTATTTATTTATGCATTTTACGTATATGAGTTATCTATTTGCATGCACACCTGCATGACAGAAGAAGGCATCAGATCCTGTTATAAGTGGCTGGCAGTTACCATGTGGTTGTTGGAAACTGAACTCAGGTCCTCTGGAAGAACAGCCAACGTTCACTGAACCATCTCTCCAGCTCCTGTCCAATCAGCTTTACTTGCAAATGTTCTTTGTAATGAGTCTTTGGTCTTGTTCAAGGCCTCTGGCATCTGGTACACCATCATCACTGGATCCTTACAGAAACTCTTCTCAGATATCCTGCGGCCACCTCAAGTCATGAAGAACTTGCAGTTATGGTTCCACAGGACCAGTCCCTTCATGAGCTCCAGCAGGTCCTAGATGGAGTAGATGTTAGGGTGGGCCAACCCCAGGCCTGGCTGTAGGCTTGGGTGGTAGTTGAGCTGGTCAGTCTAGGCTACTGGGGATGATACCCTCAGGGTAGTGGTGGAGCCAGTTCCCCTACATCCATGCCATCGAGGCCAGTTCTCCCTTGCCTATGGTGAGGGATGGCATCCCTTCTGACTGTAGAGGGCCAGCTTTCCCATGAGGGCCAGGGTCAGCTCTACTGCTGCAGTGTCCAATGAGGGGTAAGATTAGATGTCTTAGGACCAAGAAAGGGGAGGAACAGCTCAGCATGGGCCTCTGATTTCATCACACATGGTTTCCATTCTCCTCTGAGGTGACACAAGCCGAGACATAAACACAGGCCCCAGCTTCAGCTGGACCATGGACCCAGACATGGTCCTTGGCAGCAGCTTGGGCCCAGAGAATATTCTGGCTCTGGGTAGAAGCATAGGCACTCAGATCAGGGTGGCTCTGGTGGCGGCCTGGCCCTCAGACACTAACAAGGCCATAGACAGGTTGCAGTCCTGATCCCTAGCTTCTGTGTAACTTTTGGTGACAACATGGGCCTTGGACTTCAACACAGACTCTGGCTGTGATAGGACCATGGGCCCAGACATTGTCCTTAGCAGCAACCCAGGTCTGAATGTCACCATGGTCCTAGGTGGTGGTTCATGCCACCCAGATTATCATGGTTTCAGTGGCAGAGTGGCCCTCTAACACCAGCACAACCCAGGTGGTGGCCCAGACCTTGGGAATTCATGTGGCCCTCGTGGAGATCAACACGGACCCTGAGTGCAGTAGGGCTATGGACCCAGACATGGTCCCTAGCTGAATCCCTGGCCCAAATATCACCATGACACTGGATAGCTGTATGTGCAACTTAGGTCTATATGGCCTCTGATGCAGCATAGCCTTTGGACATGGCCCTCAGTTGCAATTAGGAGTCACAGACATTGACTCAGACCCTGGCTGCTGTAGGGCCATGGACCCAGACACAACCCACGGCAGCAGCTCAGGCCTGGATGACACCATGGCTTCAGATGGCAGCACAGCCACTCAGATCAGCATGGCTTCAGTGGTATGCTACTGGTATGGCCACCTGTACTAGCCTAGACACTGGACATCTCTGTGGTCTTTGGTGGCAACTTGGCCTATGGATGGCCACACAGACCGTGGCTATGGTAGGACCACAGACTCAGACATGGCCTTGGGCAACAGCCTTTGCCTGGATATCACCATAGCTCCAGGTGGCAAGAAAGCCTTTTACACTTCTTCCATTCCGACTCTTTCCATATCATGTGAACCATTCTGCTTCTCTTGCTCTCCTGTTTCACCACCACATACTTGCTCTTCATAATGAGACCTGCCCACCTGAGCTGAAAGGCTTTCCAAAAGCCTAGGTCCTCCAGGCTGGTCTGTGGGTGGCTTGCATCTGCCTGAGCTCAACAGCATCAGACTGGCTCTAATGTATTATTTTAGAACACACACACACACACACACACACACACACACACACACACACACGAGTACTGGTGTCTACAGAGTCTAGAGTCATCCAGTCTCCAAGAGCTGGACTTACAGGCAGTTGTCCATAGCCGTCTTACCTAAGACATTCTTCCCTGAGGCGTTCTTTTTTATTCATTTGTGCCTATTTTGTTCTTTTATAGTTGGAGAGGGTATTTGTTTTTCATTTTATGTGTATGAGTGTTTTGCTTCTGTATATGTCTGTGTACCATGTACATGCCTTGTGCTTGAGGAGGTTGGGAGAGGGCTTTGGAGCCTCTGGAACTTGAACTATGGACAATTGTGAGGCATCATGTGTGTGGTAGAAATCAAACTAGGGTCCTCTGCAAGAGGAAAACATTCTCTTGCCACTAAACCATCTCTCTAGCCCCAAATCTCCACAAGGTATTTTTAATCATTTTGTTACAGAAACTATTATCAGTGTATTCTCACTGCTGTCAGCAACAATGCACACATATTTTCTTGAAACCTACAATTTACCTGTCAAACAATTCATTCTGTTTTGAATATCTGTTGAGTGTCTAGTCCTAATTGGAGGTGGGTATTTGATGAATTTTTCTATCCATTCACCCATCACCCCATCTTTCCAGACAGCATGTATTTCCTAACCATCTACCATGCACCAGCCAAGGGAGATGCTAGGACCAAAATGATGGTCAAGACTTGGTCCTCTCTCAAAATATTCACAGTTGAGATTAGTGCCAGGCATGCTACCCACTCAGGCTCTGCAGCACCATCTGTTTCCATAGATTAGAAGACTACATGCTTCCTTGTGCCTGTCCCCCCCAACTCCTGTGGGAAGTGACATGGATCCTTGGAATTCTCGGCCTTGTCTGTCAGGAGGGAGGGACAGAAGAGCTGAGAACTCCTTGGTGTCTTCTGAGGAAGGCCATGGCAGTGCCCTCTGGTAGTCTGGACTAACACTTTGATCATCAGTACCCCTCACTATCAACTGTATCATCAGCCACCCAGACTTATCCAGGTGAGGGTCACCTGGAGCTTCCTTGGCTTCTTGTCTTTCATTTATTCCCAATTCTTCACAGCAAAACCACATAGGAGACGACTGCCTAATAACTTCCTGGTCTTATTTAATTAGTGGGCGCTCTTTGCAGTGATTCTTTCTTCCTTTGAATCGGCCTCGGGGGTGGGAGTGTCTTCACGTTTCCGTACATCTTCAGAGTCTTCATACACTGTTCCAATAACCATCTTTTGCAACCCTCCTCATCCCTTTATGTCCTAAGTCTTAGTGGACTCCTCTTGTACTCTGAAGTATCATTGTAAGACTCTTCTTCTAATTTGCTTTTCTGTTGCTGTGATAAACAAGCAACTTGGCACATTTCATCTACAGGTTACATTTTATCAAGAAAGCCAGGATAGGTGCCTGAGGCCTAGGTATGGTACTGTCCACAGTGGGCTGGGCCTTCCTATATCAATTAGCAGTTAGCAGGGACTCCAGAATATCTCCATTGACAGGCACTTTGCTCACTCCCTAAATAGAGGTTCTGATGTGGGGCTCGCACCCTTACTGGGAAGCTGAACTTTCCATTGAGATGGTTCATCCCATTGAGGCAAGTATTCTGAACCTTTCCGACCTTTCCAGGGATGACTTGAGATGCCTCCTAGCTGTCTCCTACTCTTCCTTATCTATCCAGACTGTACATTGCCTCCAAGCCACCATCTTTCATATCCCCACAGCTCTGAGGGAAGAAATGCCCATGGTTTAGCCTGTCATGACTCATTTGAAACTCTCAACCCTTGGATTTTCAGACCCAGCTCACTCTCCCATGGTTTATATCCACAGATTGTAAGTACCTACCTGGCAGGGTGGTAGAACAGACGAGACCAAGGTTTGCAGTTAGTTGGTGTGAGATTGAGCTCTGGGTCCATGACTGTGAGTTCCAATGACTGACTGAGACCCAGTTTCTTCATCTGTCCCAGAAATGAGGACTGGGCAGGTCTGGTAAGCCATAGGGTGAAGAAGCATTGCTCCAAGTTATTGCCCTAATATGTTGCCCAATGAACACGGACGGTGACATTCTAGGGTGGTGACCCGGAAAGAACTGCTATGACTGTAGTAAATGTCTCAGTGGGACTGGAGAGGACAGCATACCTTATGCTGATTTGGAACCTTGGGCTTCAGGGAGAAGGGTGATTAACTGCTAAGTTCCCTGCCTGGTTTAGGAGACACGTGTGATAATTGTAGAGAGGTTTCTCTCAAGACCTAGTAAAGTAAAAATACACACAAAACTCTTTGTCATGTAAATCAGCATGGAAACAATGAGGTCTCCAAATTTATTAGACTGTTATACTTGAGGGCAAAACTGCTGACAGCTGACTAGCACTCCCATGCAGCCCGTGAGGCTCCAGCCCCAGCCCCCTGTCACAGGCCACTCTTCTTGGTTGAGTGAATGCATCTGCAACTTGACTTTGGAGAGCATGTCTTCCTTGTTTTTTTCTTTTTTGTCGTACATAGTTGGGCCTACCAATGATGAGACAAGTCAAGAGCCACCAGGAAAACAGCTGGTGCCAGCGCAGATTGGGATATGGGAACAGAGTGTAAGGCGGGTGTGTGTGTGTGTGGGGATGGGAGCATGAGGTGTCAGGAGGGGAAGGTACTGAAAGCCTAGAAAGGGGAGGGTCTGCTGAGATGGGAGCACTCAGCTTTTTTTTTTTTTTTCTGATCACATGGGAAATGGACAGAACCTGGATCTTCCAGAATTGTCTTCAAGGACAGGAAAACATCTCATTCCCTTTTCTTTTGGGACACACATGCACACTCATATGCACAAGCAGGCATGCATACATCTGTGGTGCTTGGGATAGAACCTAGAGCTTGGGCATGCTGGACAAATGTTCTGCACCTGAGCTGTGTGTTTCCAGCCCCCTTTGCCCTCTCCTGAAAGCTGCATTTTCCTGGTAGCTCATGTGGCTGACTCCAGGCACCTGCCTCTCTTGCTCTGTTGAGAGTCCACATCTTACTCTTTGGACTCATGGAACATGTAGGGGAGTGCTTAAATACTTAAATATGCTGACCTCATTGAAGGCTTTGTTTTTGGATAGAGTCATTATGTAGCCCAAGCTGGCCTCATGACTCTGGGATGTTCCTGCCTTAGCTTCCTGAGTACTGAGATTATAGATATACACCATTGTGACAGGTTTGAGATGTTTATTTTTAAAACTCCTTTGATGAAAGGCTGATATAAAGCCTGACATGGGCCTTACTAGTTAAGAAACTTCAAATGCAGAAACAAACTAAAGTATTCTGGAAACTCAGTCTATGTATGCATGTATATACATATGTATGTGTGCATTTATGTGTATTTTTTGGGACAAGATCTTCCCATATAGATCACAATGGTCTCTACTTCCATGAGCTTCCAGGGATCCTGCTTCTGTCTCCCATCTCTCGATAGAAGTACTGGTGTCCTGCTTCTACACATGCTACTACTTCCGGCTTTATGTGGGTTGCACTCTGGTCTTGATGCTCATGAGGAAGCTCCTTGCCAACATAGTCCCCTAGTTAATACTGGACATCAGTGAAGCCTTAGTGTCTTGGTCTATATGCTCTGTGGTGATAAGATACTGTGGGCTGCGAAATTTATTAAGGATAGAATTTTTTTCTTTAAAAAATTCAAATGTGGGCTGGAGAGATGGCTCAGTGGTTAAGAGCACTGACTATTCTTCCAGAGGACCTGTGTTCAATTCCCAGCATCCACATGGCAGCTAACAACTGTCTGTAATTCCAAGATCTGACACCCTTACACAGATATGCATGCAGGCAAAACACCAATTCACATAAATAAGTAAATAAGTAAGTAAATAAACAAATATTAAAAAATTCAAATGTGTGAATTATATTTTTCTTTGAGGCAGGATCACACTATGAAGCCCTAGCTTGCCAGAAACTCACAGAAATCCTCCTGTCTCTACTTCCTGAGTGTTGGAATTAAAGGGACGGTTCATGACACCTGGCTCTGTGTAATGTAATTACATAATTTCTCCATCTTCCTCAACTCCCTCCAGCCCTATGCCTTATTTCCTCTCAAATTCATGGTCATTTTTTCTTGAATGGTGGTTTTAGTGAAATGTTCTTCCATATATTCAGGTATTTGAATATTTGGTCTCCAGTTGGTGGTTTGTGGGAAGCTTAGGGATGTAGTCTTTTCGGAGGAGGTTTGTTACTGGTGGCATGCTTGGAGAGTTTAAACACATGCTGTTTTGGGTTGTCTTTGTGCTTGGTACTTCAGGTTCCTGTTTCTGACACCACACTTTTGCTCTGCCAAGATGGACCTATAGAAAAAAATAACTTTTAGGGGGCTGGAGAGATCACCATCTGCTCTTCCAGAGGACCCGGGTTCGATTTTCCAAGCACCCACATGGCAGCTCACAACTGTCTGTAGTTCCAGTTCCCAGTTCCAGGCAAACAACAAGGCAAATAATTAAATAAATAAAAAAAGTTAAAAAAAATAACTTTTATTCTAGAAATTGTCTGGTTATGGTATTTTATGACAGCAACAGAAAAATAACTAATACACACATGCATATATATGTAAATGGGTCACTATGTAAATACAACCCATTGAGTCCATTTGGTGCTTGTATAAAGTTGATGGTACAAAATCTCAATAGCATGGTTACCTAAATAAGACTGGAACAATGACAACACCCGTCCCTAGGGATAGCCTCCATAATTGGTTATCCATTCTAAATGGTCAGCTCTAAAAGCATATACATACAAGAACTTGATTTCTTACAACTCTACAGGCTGAAGAATCATAGATGAGGGAGTCAGAGAAGGGTCTGCCAAAGGCCACTGCTTTCAAATTGGTGCTTTCAGTGCTGGGGGCTATAGGGTGGGGCGCTGAGTCAGAGACAGAGTATGGAAGGACAATGGGGAAGGGACTCCCTTCTTCAAGTTCCTTATTTGAACCCCTGTTTCCCTATATGGCCCAGGCTGGCCTTGAACTTGCCACTTTCTTCTTCAGCTTCTAGAGTGTTGGGATTATAAACCTGAGCCAGTAGGCCTAGCAAAGAGAGCTTTTAATTCATTGAAACTACTGGCAAGGTGGGAGGTTTCTGACTGAGTCCTTAACCTTGAGAAAGTGTAAGCTGGTCACTATGTTATTTTTGCACATAAATAAACCAAATGTACACTGTGTTTCAGAGTTTACTAGGCACTATGTACATCTGTAGTCCCAGTACTTGGAAGGCTGAGGCAGGATGAGCAAGATTTTGAGGCTAGCCTGGGCAAGATTTTGAGACCAGCCTGGGCTACATAGTGAGACTCTGTATCAAAAGAAAAAAGTGGTCAGGAAGTGAAAGACTAGGAGACATGGCCTCTGTTTTGATAACCCGCCCCCACATGTAAGCGATTTGGACAGATTCCAGAAGCTACTGCCTTCAGTGAGCAAGGATGGCTAATGAATGCATGAGCAGAATCACTGAGAAAAGATGAAAACCCCTGTCATAGCCGCAAGGAGAGGGTTCTACTTACATCACCAGGCAGAGGGACATTAAAACGAACAGGCTAAAAAAATGAAGTGAGACCAGCCCAGCCACCAAGACAGTTGCTGACAATTTCACCCCGCAGGTCACAGAAGTTTCATGCTTTACCTCTCAATGTACTAGGGGGACTTTTTCCCGGCAAGGACAGGGTGGGGTTTCTTTATTTCCTTCACCACTAGATAGCAAGTCTTAAATAACTGTACTGTGACTGATTGAACAACTTCACTATTTGTTTTGTTTTCTTTCTTTCTTTCTTTCTTTTTTTTTTTTTGTGGCACTGTCATGCTATATAGCCTGGGCTAGCCTGGTACTGACTATGTGCCCAGGATGGCCTTGACTTCATAGCAATCCTGTCTCAGCTTCCTGAGTACTGACATTATAGGGGTGAACATCATAGTTTTTAAAAACCAGTTTGCTATTGACTGACATTTGACTCTTTTCTTCTATATTTTGGTCTTTTGAATAATGCTGTGATGAATAAAAGCATAAATGAGTCACTTTTTTTTTTTTACCATTTTGCATTTTGGGGGTGGGGTTGAGACAGGGCTTCACTCAGTAGCCTGGGCTGTTTGAGAATGTGTATCTCCCAGCCTCTGCTGCCTGAGTTCTGGGATGACAGATATGTGCTGTTGTCCCAGATCTGTTTTGCACTTCTGGGAGACTGTGTGGCTCTCCAGTTGAGTGAATGTATTGCGGAAAGGGTGGTCATGGCTCCTTCCACCTCCACCCCCTTTCTTTAGCTTTACAGGTCATTTGCATGTATACATAGGCTTCTGTTTTGTGTTTTTATGGGGTTCCTGTGTGTGCAAATGTGTGTCTCTCTTTTATATGTGCTTCTTGTGCTTTTTCTTAATCACATACTGTATAAACGTTCTTGCCCATCAGCTCTGTGCTCCTTCTTTCCTTCCCTCCCTCCCTCCCTTCCTCTCTTGGGATGGAGTCAGGGTCCTTGGACATACCAAATAGATATCCTGCTGCAGAGCCACACCTACAATCCTGCCCCTGTTTACCATTTAACTTTAACTTTTTTGGATCAGAGTATTACTATGCAACCTTGAGTGTCCTGAAACTAGTTGTGTTGATCAGGCCAGCCTGAAACTCATAGAAATCTACTGGCCTTTGCTTCTTTATTTTTCTTTTGAGACAGGGTCTTGCTTTATAGCCCAGACTGGCATCACACTTACTATGTAGTTCAGATGGTCCATGCATGGATGGTCCTCCTGCCTCAGCTTTCTGAATGCTGGGCAACATGTGCCACTATACCTGGCTTGATGCTCACTTTTAGTCTTTTTATTAAATGCATGTTATAAGCGTTTTGGACACTCCTGATTTGGTAGTTGAATTTAATTGGCCCCCATAAGCTCTTAGGAAGTGGCACTATTAGGAAGGGGGTGTGGCTTTGCTGGAGTGTATATGAGGTTTCCTATGCTTAGGATACTAGCCAGTGTCTTAGTCAACTTCCTATTGCCTGCAAGATAAGAAATTCTCAGCACCATGTCTGCCTGCATGCTCCCCATGCCCCCCATCATGACCATAATGGACTGAACCTCTGAACTCTAAATCACAATCTTAATTAAATATTTTTCTTTATAAGAGTTGCCATGGTCATGATGTCTTTTCACAGCAATAGAAACCCTAACTAAGGCATCTAATACACACTACACATGGCAGTGAAAAGCTGTGTCAGTTATCAGAGCTTGTCTGACAAGGCTGGTATCTATGTTCCTGAGAGGAGTCTCCTGAGAGATGGCAGCCTAGGGATGTGTGTGAGACCACGAAGAGCAGCTGAAACCACAGGCTGATGGTCACTTGAGCTGGCATGTTCTCTGAACTTCTTTCCCACACTCAGCAAGGGAAAGTGTTTTACTTGAGTTCATGCTGATCATGTGAAATCAAGCTGGGACTGGATCTTGGGCCTTCAGAGTCACTGTCTTGGCAGCATATGTCAGTGGTTAGAGACACAGCTGTTGCAGAATATTTGTTTACACTGTAAAGATGTGTCTTTGCCATCTGATTGGCTTAATAAAGAGCTGAATGGCTAATAACTAGGCAGGAAGAAGTTAGGGGAGACTTTGAGAGACAGAGAGGACTCTGGGAAGGAGGAAGGCAGAAATACAAAGAGACTTAGAACAAGCAGGATGTGCAGGAGGAGAGGTGATAGCCACAAGCCACTAGCAAAATGTTTATTAACTAATATAAATGTGTTAATATAAGTTATAAGAGCTAGTTAGATACAAGCCTAAGCTATAGGCCAAGCTTTCATAATGAATGTCCCCATGTCATTGTTTGAAAGCTGGCTAGTGGGACAGAAAAGGACTTGTTACACAGTCTCTAAATTCAAATTGCCTGACCGAATTCCCTTACATCTTTGGTAGCTGAGTGTGTGGGTACATGTTAGACCCTGAAGCTCAGGTTGCTTATGTGTTCCCACATGATTGTGAGGAACAAAGTAGACAGTCTGCTGTGATCTAGCCAAGTCTAGTCTTATTAGCCTCTCGTTAGAGGCATCTATCATTATTAATAGCATCAACTTTTCTGGCCTTTGAGTTGATTGAAATAAAAATGAACATTATGGGAGAAAATTTCTAGTCCAGTCAGACTTTGATGGCTGACAGAATCTAATAATTCTGAGGGTTCAAACACTCATTCCTGTCATAGGTGTCTTCTGTCAGCCTCAAGATTCCGAGCAGATGCTCCTAAAAGAGCAGGTGCAGAGCAAGTAACATACTCATTTTTTCTTTGTCTCGTAGGAGCTTGGGCTAGTCTCACTGACTGGAGGATACCTGGTGAGGTGGCAGATCAGGGCTTGCCACTGCTAGTATCATTTTATGTCACTCACCATTCTTCATCAGTGAATACCTAGGCTGTGGTTGGTAAGGACTCAGTGTATGAACACTTGACACATGCTTTTATGATGCTTAGCTTAGGAAGAAGTACATCATCCAGCATTGCAACAATTGCCTTTGTATCTCAGTGGTATATGGCAAGAATTTCGCTCATGTATCTGAGCCTTGGCTATGGGCTGGTTGAACTATCTGAGCTCTGTGGGGTGGTTCTCAGTGGTAGGCTGATTTTTCGGTCCGGCCCATGTGACTTTCATTTTTTTTGACCCAGAGACTAGCTAGCCATGTCCTCATGCTGATGGCAGAAGCAAAGAGCCTAAGTATTAAGCTCAGAAGTGGCACCTTGCCACTCCCATCCACATTACAATGGCTTAAATAAGCCAGGAGAAGACCTTGGGGTCACACAGCAAAAGCAGTAGAGACATGTAAGGAATTGGGGCTAATCGTCTGTCATAGAGGGAGATAGCCATTCATCCAACTGTCCCATAGATGGATAATTATGACCTATGACATATTGAGTGGAAGTTCCCTGAGCACAAAAGATACCCAACGATAGCACTGGGGATGGTTTTCCTGAAGAGATGATGTCAAGTGGGAGACTTGAAGGATTACAGGGCAAGGAACATCACCAAGGTAAGAGAAACTCATGTGTAGAGTCTCCAGGTCAAGGGAAAGCTGTGCAATTGGCAGGGCTGGGCAAGGGGTCAGGGGAGAAGCTGGGAACCTAGAAGGGACAAGGTCACCACTGAGGCTCTGCCAAGAGAAAATCATGTCTTATAAATGAAAAACGTTTGCTTCTTGCCATGGTTATGATTTTGCCAGGAACATACTTACTCGCCTTCTTACATAGACTTGTTCATCCCTCAGGGTGTATTAAAGAGTATGTGAAACATCTCAGCTGCCAAGGTTTGTGGACCAAATATTTGTGCCACTCTCATATGTTAGCATACTAATCCCCAATGTGATGGAGGCAGGAGGCGGAACTTTAGGAGGTAGCCATGTTATCAAGGGTTGAGTCCTCAGGAATAGGATTAGTGCCCTTGTGAAAAAGACTCTGGGCCTGGGGCAGGGATGCAGCTCTAAAGAGGCAGAGGCAGGCAGAGTTCTGTGAGTTCAAGCCCATCTTGGTCTATATATCTAGTTCCAGGCTAGTCCTGACTATTGTTTTAGCCTCTAGAACTGTGATTAACAGATCTCTGTTATTACAAGGCAGTTTAGCCTGACACTTTGTTATAGTGGCTTCAGTTCAGATACTTGTCGAGTTGGTTGCTGCCTCTCTGGTCCCCTGTCCTGGGTATAAACATATTCTGTAACCTCATTTGGTTCTATTTTTGGTGGCTTCTCTGCACTGCAGACCTGTGGCCCTTTGAACGGCAGAGACTATTCTGTCGTTCCCCCCCTTGTTTCTCTTGTGTTTATTGTCAGACCTTGGCCCAGATCAGTTGCCAGGAAATGTCTATTGTCTTGGAGACAAATAAGCTCACGAATGCAGGGATACTTAGGTGAATGTGGAAGCCACCATGTTATAATCACCCACATCATCTACATGCTGTCATTGTTTCTCCTGGTGAGAGGAGCAGTTGTTGGTACAAGAGGGGGAGCTGGCGCAGTGGATGGTGGAGGTGCTCAGGAAGGTGAAACAAAGAGTAACTCAAGGCTGATGTGTACCCACAAGTGCAGTGGGTGGAGGCAAATCATACCGGTAGTGCTAACTCCATTATGCAGAGCTCCTGGCCTCTGTCCATCACATCCACTGGGCATACAGCTCTCAGTTACCACTAGGTTCAGAAGAGGCTGAGAACTCAGATTTTACCAGTGAAATGGACATCTAAAATGTAGGCAACTTAATGCAAAATTAAAGAAAAATGCCGTGAGGGTAAAATGAGACAGCCTGTGGACTTCTTGGTCCAAGCCCCAGTTTTTTCTCTCCTGCTTTGCTTTGTCAGGAAGATGACCTGAATGCTCTGATCTTGTCCTCTCTTTCATGAGATAGAGGCAATAATAGAGCATGCATCATGGAGCTGTGGCCGGTGTATTTAGCACAGGGGGCTCACTTTTTATTGCTGCTGTTGCTTACCTCTCAAAAGCAGCTTGGAACTTGGATTTGCAGTTAGAAATAGTCTAGAGACACTAGAGAAAAGCAGCTCAATGAGACTGTGGACACATTGGTTGAGAATCCTCTGAAGGTTTTAGTGATCAGACTGAATGAAATCTGCAATGATCATTTTTGAGACCTAGGGGAAAAACAGAGGTTCCTAAGCAGGTGGGTAAATTACCTGTCTAGGTCTAAAAGATGTAAGCAGCTGCTGAACAAGTAGTCAGGTCATTCATTCATTCTTTCTTTCTTTCTTTTATTCACCCCTGCTGGGTGCTGCCTGATTAGTAAAGCGCTAGCGTGTCTGAAGGGGGAACCAATAGCTCTTTCAGAGAGTTTGATATTTTGAATACAAGACAGGGCTGGGGCAAAAGAATGGTAGGAAGCAGATTCTATGTCCCTTACAGATGTGTGATGTTGGGCAAATAGATGGAACTTTCTCTGCATCATATTTCCTCATCTGCAGGATGAAACACTGCTTCTTAAGGTTGCAGTGAGGAATTACTAAGTCAATCCCCAAGGATCAAGTACTGTGTGGTTTGCGGTGGGGCTGAGGGAAGAGCCTGGGTCTTGCCTGGGTTCCCCAGATGCACATTCTGGGATCCTACTGAGTGATTTTGTGAAACCACAAGTTGTCATGACTATGAGGAAAAATAAACTGCCAGACCCTGTACAGGTGTGTGTGTGTGTGTGTGTGTGTGTGTGTTTTCTGCCTGAGTTTGAGGAACATTCCAGTAGGTCAGATCTAGGCATGCATGCCTGTAAACTCAGCACTTAGGAGGGTCTTTACCTCAAGCTCACATAGTCAATTTGAGGCCAGCCTGGGCTATGTAGCAAGATTCTGTTTTAAGAAACCCAAACCAAGACTCAAACCCAAACCAAGAATGGCTGCAGATATGATGATTGGAAACTGAAACCCACCCGAGCTGGAGGTGGAGTATTGTAGAAATAATGACTGGAATGGAGCCTCTATAGTGCTATCGTTGGCTGGTCTGCAGCCAGCACGGCTCTGAGACAAGATGGGTATTTGAAACCAGTGTAATGGTTCAGATGTGGGAAGAACATCAAAATGTCAGATGAGTTGCCGGTGTGATCATAGCCCTGACACTGTTTCTTCAAGAATTGTAATGATTACTGCAGCTTAGGCTAAGACTTGTGTGTGCACACTGCTGCAGACTTAGCAGGACCTCTCCATCTCTCCACAAACACGTTAGGTTTTAACCATCAGTGTGACTGTCTAGGGAAGGGTTTGCTATGGTTTGAATGTGAAGTGTGCCCTCAGGCTTTTTCCTCAAGCACTCGTGCTGCTTGGGAGGTCCTGGAATCCTTAAGAGTTAGGGCCTTTCTATAGGAAATAGACCACTGGATATTGTGCCCTAGAAGATAATATCTGGTCCCAGGCCTTCCCAACACCTCTGCTTTCTGTATGGTATGAAGGAGGTAGCTCCTGTCACATTCTCCTGTAACCATGATTTTCTGTCTTACTTGGCCCAGAATCAACAGAGCCAAGGACTGTGAACTGAGCCTTCCAAACCCATAAGCCCAAATAAAATCCTTCTCTCTGAGCTTATTTATGCCAAATATTTTGTTACAGTGACAAGAGTCTGCCCAACACAGGATCTTCAGGTGAGGCCATAGAGGTGAGGTTTTTATCTGAGGATTAACGACCTCATAATAAGAGATACCTGACAACTGACTTTACATTTGCCGTATGAGGACATGGTGAAGAGTGATCATCTGCCAGCCAAGAAGAGAGGCATCAACAGGACCTGAAGTCTTTGAACCCTTGATTTTGAACTCGTCAGCCTTAAAATGTTGTAGAATATTATTTTAAGATGTGTTACTTTTGTTTATGTTGTGTTTGTTTAGCTCTGTGAAGCTATGTTACTTTGCCTTTCTAAAACACCTGATAGTCTAATAAAGAGCTGAATGGCCAATAGCAAGGCAAGAGAAAAAATAGGCTGGGCTGGCAGGTAGAGAGAAGAAGAAGAAGAAGAAGAAGAAGAAGAAGAAGAAGAAGAAGAAGAAGTGAGAGAAGGAGAAGGATTCAATAGGCTAGCCACCCAGCCACCAGCCACTGAGCCACACAGCCACTGAGCTACACAGCCACACAGTTACACAGCCACTGAGCTACCCAGCCACACAGCCCGTCACAAAGTAAGAGTAAAAGAAAGATTACAGAAGTAAGAGAAAGATAAAAGCCAGAATCAAAAGATAAACCGGATAATTTAAGTTAAGCCAAGCTAAGGCTGGATATTTATAATTAAGAATAAGTCTCCATGTGTGATTTATTTGGGAGCTGGATGGCAAGCCCTGCCCCCTCCAACTAAAACAGCCAAACAGTATTAAAGCTATTTTTTTTTAAAGTCAGGGTCTGGAGAGATGGCTCAGGGGTTAAGAGCACTGTAGCCCTTGCAGAGGACTCTGGTTTGGTTCCCAGCACCCACATGGTGACTTTCAGCCATCAGTAATGCCTGTTTCACAGGATCTGATGATATGGAATGTCTTTGTGTATGCTGTGAATACCATTGGGCAATAAAGAAATTGTTTTGGCCTATGGCAGAGCAGCTTAGAAGCAGGCAGGAAATCCAAAAGCATAGATACAGGGGGAAGAGGGCAGAGTAAAGGGAGCTATGGATCCAGCTGTCCAAGAAGCAATATGTAATGGAGTACAGATAAGCCACAGGCCACATGGCAAGCAGATTAATACAAATGGGTTGAGTCAAGATGCAAGAGATAGCTAGCAATAAGCCTGAGCCACAGGCCGAACAGCATGCAATTAATATAAGTAGTTGAGTCATTACTTGGGGCTAAGCAGCAGAGGGGCTGTGGGTGGGTCCTGACCTTGGGCTGGATGGGTCAGAAATTTCAGACTATAATCTAATGCCTCCTTCTGACCTCCCTGGGCACCAGACAAGCATGTGGTGCACATACAAACATGTAGGCAAAATAATTATGCATATAAAATAAAATAAATCTCTATTGTTTAAGTTGTTTATATTCTGCTATGACAGCAGCCTGGGCTGACTAAGATACTGCCTGTGCCAAGCACTGTACCGCAGCTGTGTACACCAGCTCACTTAAACTTGATAATGCAGATGGCAGTTCTGTTCACATCTGTCTTAATTATTTCCTTTGTTGCTAGGGACAAAATATTTGACCAAAGCAACTTAAGAGAGAAAAGGTTTATTTTGGTTCACAGTTTAAGGGTATAGTCCATTATGGGGAAATTATAGAGGCAGAAACTTGAAGCAGCTGGCCGAATTATATCTACAATCAGGAAGCAGAGAGGAGCCCCATCTCATAGAATGGGGCCACCCACAGTTAAAATGGGTTTTCTCAACTCAATTTACTCCTAGATAAAGCACACAACCCTTCAGTGGCTTTCCAAGAGGCTAACCCAATCTAGATAACCCCTTAAAAATGTGCCTGAAGGCTCGTCTTCTAGGAGATCGTAGAACCTGTGACCTCTACAACACTATCCCTATTTATAAGACGGAAACACAGTGACAGCTTCTATGTTTTTTGTGCTGGCCATCTCTCTGTGCTATGCTTCCCACTTTGTGCTTACTTGCCTATTAAATGCTCTCAACACACCTAGAGGGAATTATTGTTATTACTGTTTCCCTTGGCAGAAGAGGTCACTGACTTTTGTAGAAAAAGACCAGTTTTTCTGCAAGTCGAAGAGCTTGGATTTAAACCCCTGTGTTTAAATGGACAGACAGACTGGACAAGCGCCACGGTCCATCTGTGTTGTTCTCCCAGCCATCACCCCATCCTGCTTCCTCATGGCTTCTCCTCTTCTAAAAAAATGGAAGATACGGGCTGGAGAGATGGCTCAGTGGTTAAGGGCACTGACTGCTCTTCCAGAGGACCTGGGTTCAATTCCCAGTGCCCACATGGAAGCTCACAACTATCTGTAGTTCCAATTCCAGGGGATCCAACACAGATCCACATGTAGACAAACACCAAAGCAAATAAATAAAGTTTTAAAAAAATGGAAGATGCTTTTATTCTTTCTGCTCCAGGGAGTCATGGGAACATCTGCAAACTGACAAAGTCACTATGAAGCCTTCTCCAGCACGTGCCTTTGGACTCCCCATAGGATGCACACACTTGCTTTTACAGTGTCTGTGTGTCGGCAGTAGGCTGCCTCTGTATCTGGAAGCTGCTGTCTGGGAAGGAATGCTGCCCAGGAGTGCTGCCACAGTCAAGGCTTTGTCTCTTCCACACAGCCGGCCACGGACAGACGCCATTACCCAGGTCCTCTCTGTTTATAGTATCTCAGAGAGCGAATCCCTTCCCACATGCTCTTGATTCCTGTCTCCTAAAAAGAAAAGATTTTCTTCTTCAGTATTCAAATTAGATGAACATGTTAAACTCAGAGCCGAAGATGATTAGAGCCTCAGCCAGACTTCCAGCTCACAATCTCATTAGCTTGGAGAGGCCCCTCCAAGTCTGCACAGGAGCGGATCTGAGGCCCGCGGAGTCATCTAAAATGAGAAGACAGACCATCAAAGAACAGGGGGAAGCTCCTGCCTGTGTGTTGGGGAGGAAGGGGAGGGATCTTGGAGGAGGTGGCCGGGGCCTGGCATCCCATGTCCTGTGTATGTCTCTATAATCAATTTCACGGCTACCTCCAACCAGAAAGCTAAAAATGTAATCACACAGTTCTCTGCAAACACAGCCTGGGTGGCTGTCGCCCTGTAGCTCGGTACAGAGAACACTTCCCAGTGGCTTGCAGAGAGAGGGAGATTGGTTTTCTTTAGAGCTACAGCAAGCCCCAGGTAGCCAGCTTCTTCTCACCACCATAATAGGGCAGAGTGGGGGAAAAACAGACCAAAAATAGTCCAGGACTGTGTTGGGGAGGCCTCTTGATTCAGAGTCATGGTGGCTGGTTAGAGAGGATGGGGTGGGCTGGAGGGGCACTGGTTATAAAGTATTCACAGAGTTATTGCTCTAGTGACAAGAACAGCAGGACATGGAGCCTGCCCGTGAGGGCTCCACAACTGTGCCATTCATGTCACTCATGCGTTCATTCAGAGAATACTGATTGAACAGCAACTATGAGGAGGGCATTGTGCTGAGCGCCAGGATGTGGAAGTGAACAAGCCAAAAAAGTTCCCGCTCCCATGGAAGGAAGACAGCGCCTGGGAGCCAGAGCCAGAGAAAAAGTAACAAGCTAATGTGAAAAGTGAGATGTGTGCCACATGGGAGAGAGAGAATTCACATGTCCTAGCCTATCCTTGCCTAAGGATGGGGGACTTTACAGGGCCACCTCAGCTTCAGAGTCCCCCAGTGGGGCAGTAAGACATCTGTAGGGTAGAGTCTCAGCTGACTCCTTCCTCTGCTTGGAACTGCTCCCTTTGTTGCCCATAGAGTTGATCTCAAGGCAGACAGTGAATGCTCCTTGCAGATAGACCTTTCTCAGAGCTGGTCCTGGGGCTCAGTTGCTATGGTTTAAGGGCGTTTCTCAAAGCCATGAGTTGAAAATTTCTGGGGCTGGAGAGATGACTCAGCAGTTAACAGCATAGACTGCTTTTACAGAGGATTCGGGTTCAGTTCCCAGGAGCTACATGGTGGCTTAGAATCATTTATGCCGACTTCCAGGAGATCCCCATGCTCTTGTCTAGCCTCTGTGGGTACCAAAGCATACGTGCACATAAAACATATATACCAGGCAAAACACTCATATAAGTAAAATATAACAATAACTTTTACAAATAAAATTTGCTTAACAAAGAGAAAATTTCGTTGCCAAACCAGAGCGTTGAGGTGGAGGGCCTTTGTGAGGTCTGAGGGCTCAGAGATCAGAGCTTTATTTCAGAAATAGGGTTTCTAGAAAAGAAAGTTTGGTGTCTCTCCTCCCTCTGTCTCCATGTGATGCCTTTTGTCAGGCCATGGCAGAGCAAAGAGTCCTCCATCACATGAGGCCTCCATCTTGAACTCCCTAGACTCCAGGGCTGCAAGGCAAACACAGTTCTGTTCACCATAAAGTCCTTATGTGATGTGAGGGGGCAAGGTCACAAAAGGGACAGTGATAATGACCAGATTAAGTGTGATGGTTAGGTTTTGTCATTTTGCCATAAACTAGAGCCATTTAGGAAGAGGAAAATTCAGTTGAGGAATTGCCTCCCTGTCTCCCTCAGCTGTGGGTATGTTTGTGGGACATTTTCTGGCCCAGTCCCTTTTGGGCAGGTGGTCCTTCGTTATATAAAAAAATTAGGCTATGGAAGCCATGAGGAGCAAGCCATCAAGCAGAGCTCCTCCATGGCTTCTGCTTCTGTTCCTGCCTCCAGATTCCTGTCTTGGCTTCCCTCAATGGATTGTGACTCTGGGCTATGTAAGACAAATAAACCCTTTCCTCTCCAAGATGGTGCTTATCAGAGCAGTGGAAAGGGAACTAAGGCAGCCAGTGAGTGACTGATGGGGTAAAAGAAAAAAGAAAGTCTGAGAATAACCCCACAGCTCCTTGATTCTGCTATGTACCAGATGCTCAACTATTCTATTGGCTTAATGGATATTGAGGTAATGAGATCTTCCTATCAGCTGGTGCGGTGCTCTTGATGTGTGCAGAATTAGAGCAGTGGGGTTATTCTCTGACTTTCTATCATCTCTTATCTTCCTGGTGATATTAAATCTACAGTAGCCAGAAAGACCTTCTCATATGCTAGATCTTTCTAGAAACTTCTCATTGCCTTCTGAATTAAATCCAAACTCATCACTAGACACGGAGGCTCCACTGGAAATGCTTGGCCCCCTCCTCATCAAGCCCCACGGGTATTCTGTCTAGCCCATATCATTCCCTTCCCTCTGGCTTTTTTCTCATTTTACCTGTGGACAATTTTGTGATCTGGGCCCTTCCCATCCTTTAGGTTGTAGCTCATACATCATCTGGCAGTGAGGCCTTATATGGCACCATCATGGGAAGTCATTTTCTTTCATCCGCCATTACATCATTAGGCCTATTTGTTGCTCCAGCTTAGCCCACAGTAACTTGTACACTTGTTTCCTGTAATTCAAGATCATTGTCAAAGAAAATAATAATTTGGATCATTCCAATAAAAAGTGTTCAAGTTAGGTGGTTGTTGTGCAATAATTTACTCCAAATTGAAGCATTCTGTTCCAACAAGGCCTGTTAAAACTCAGGAAGAAGCAGGCATGGTGGCACATGCTTTTAATCACAGCACTTGAAAGGCAGAGGCAGGTGGATCTCTGTGAGTTTGGGGCCAGCCTGGTCTACAAAGAGGGTTCCAGGACAGCTATGGGTTTTATATAGAGAAACTTCACCCCCTCTAAAAAACCACCTGGTGATGGATTGAGTGGGACCAAGAGACACATATGCAGGCCCACCCCACATTTAAGGAGGGACATGGGCAGATGGAACATTATAATGGTGAGGAAATGTACAGTGTGTTATGGGAGAGAGAGAGAGAGAAACAGACAGAGTGGTTCCTGTCCTGAAGAGGTGAAAGCAGTGAGGAGCAGGCTGAGATGGGTGGCTTGATTGCCACTCAGGACCATGGGAATAACTGGGCCTGGGCTTCTACGGGGGCCCAGGTCTGGGTTTATGGCACTGATGTAGTCTGTGATGATGCTTGAGGCTCCTGATAGCACCAAAGGCAGAGAAGACAGGGATGTACAGAGTTGGCCCTGCCCCTCCCTGACTGCAACACTAGGGAGAGCTTCCTGTATACTGTACAGAGAGCTCCAGGGCTACAGCTGGGGTGGGCTTTCCAGCCATGCAGCTGTCTTTGAGCTGTCCATGTTCCCATTAAGAACCCCTCACACGGGCTGGAGAGATGACTCAGAGGTTAAGAGCACTGACTGATCTTCCAGAGGACCTGAGTTCGATTCCCAGCGTCCACATGGCAGCTAACAACTGTCTATAATTCCAAGATCTGACACCTTTACACAGTTATACATGCAGGCAAAACACCAATTCACATAAAATAAAAATAAATATATATACTTTAAAAGAACTCCTCTCACATAAACTTCTGTAAACAAGTCTAATAAACTTAGTTTACCAAATCGGGCTTGGGTGGAATCCTTACTTTGGTCTGTCACTTGTGCCCTATCTGAGATGGGCAGATATTTGTCCACAGCTCCTTAGAAGTCTCACACACCAGACATATAGATAAAAAAAACCCTTCATTTTATTCTCATTTAGTGGCATTACAGTAACTCTTTTTTAAAAAAAAGCTTTTTTTTTTGTAATAAAAAAAGGAGAAACACAGAAAGAAGAAATGAAAAAAAGCTGTATGTTGTCACTCACATAATTCCAGCATGTGGATCCACATGTAAAATATGGATTCATCCTCAGTCAAATAGTATTTCCTCTTGGCAGGTAGAAAAGAGGAGAGATAAAGGTTACATCAACAGAGGCAACCCCAACTTCTGCAATTTTATATTTCGATTGTGGTGGCTGGGAGCTAATTAGGCCTGATGGTCTGTCTTCCCACTGAACACTGCTCACTTTCTTTGCCTTGACTAATTAGCAGGAAAAGGGGTTCTAAAGGCAATAGGAAGTTTCTTGGGATTGATGATGGGTGGGTCAAGAGAGATGGCCCCTCAGAACACTTGCTCTCAGGCTATTTAGAAAACAGCAGACTTTTCAGGATGAAGGACAGCACCAGACAGACCGGGAATGTCACAGAGGAGGCCCTGGAGGTGGTCAGTCCTTGAGAGCTAGGAACTCTGGATACTTGGGCTGTATAGCCTGCTACCTTATTTAATTATGCAATGATCAGCAACCTTTACATTTTAATTAGCGAGTCACCGTAATGAAGCCATCCGGTTTCCACCCAGAGCATGTCTGATGATTTTTCGACATAGAAGGATCTTCAACACTAATTGGCTGTTTGGCGGCTTGGTCTTGACAGTGTGAGGTAGGCAGTGATTCCCTCGCATTTCTGCTAATGCTTTCTCTGCTCTCCCTGCCTTCCCCCTCTTTGATTTGCCTAATTAGCGCTAATAATTTAAAAGCTGCACGGCCCTCTTTTGATCCTGCTGTCGAAGGTAGACAGCGTCATCCCATTAGCAGATATTAAATAGCACTAATCTGTGGTGACACCATTGGAGCGGCCTTCACACAGCTCTGGCCTGGGACCTAGAGCAGCATACACACACACACACACACACACACACACACACACACACACACACACACACTCACTCACATCATTCACTTTATTCCTAGAGAAAAGTCATTCAAGACAGTATCAGCTTAAACATTATGTCTTTCTAATGGTTTGAGGTCCCTTTTATTGTGGGCTGGCATTGAAAAACCACACGATTTATTCCACATTTCAGGATTTTAATGATTAATTCATGAATGTATATGCAAGGATGCCAAGGTCTCTAAAATAATGAAAGCCTTTCCCCCTAAAGTTGTCTGTTTTCATTCCAAATCAAAGCAATCTGTCTTGAACATTTCTCTCCCTGTTTCCATTCTCTTAGCGCCCTGAATGGGGGAGCTGTTCATTTCATCAGGGGCTTGATAACATTTTGACAAGTAATAGAATTCATTTACATTTATCAAAAATGAATAGGCAAGCTTTCCATCTTTCTCCTGCTTGGCCAACATTGGCAAGTTTCTCACCTCCAACAGGTATCAGTAGGCTCAAGGTCATGTCCAAGTAGTTTGAAATTTCTGTTGAAATTCAAAAGAAGCCTAAGATGGGTGGCTTCTGATGCCTCTCTCAAGTTCTGGGAAAGTGGACACACAACACTGTGTGACTTGGGCTCCTCAGCCACCAGCTACTTCCTTATTTAAAGACAGTGGGGTGCCACAGTTGGGAATGCTGGCTCTGTAATTGGATTGATGGCGTTCTAATCTTAGCTTCATTATTTTCCCACCAAGTGTGGTGGCTTTAGGCACTCTATTTATAATGGTACTAGATACAACCTGGAGTTTCTATGAAGATTCAAAGAGATAATGCATTTGACATGTGGGGTGTGGGATATTTACTGCCCTCGACACATAATAAACTTGTGAAAAGGTTACAATGGTGCCGAGGGTGACAGAGATGACCTGCTCTCCTCTTGGGCCAGGGTTTCTGCACAGGACTCTAAGTGGAGGTGTGAACTAAAGCATTCAGGGTCAGTGGGATTTGTGTCTGTCTTGGTTTTGTTTTGCTTTTTAAAATTTCATTAAGCTGAGCATGGTAGTGCACACCCTGTATCAGATCACACTGGAGACTGAAGCGGCAGCATGGACTACACAACATAGGGAGATCCTGTATTGACTGGTTATGTTTATTTATTTTTTTTAAAAATGTAATGGCCACATTCAATGAGTTTAAAGTCTGTAAAAGAAGAGACAGTGAAAAATTCACTGTTCCCCATCTTGATCTCTGTCCCCTTGCTGCCACCCAGAGTTGATCCTTATCTGAGCTTTCTTTCCGAGAATTAAAACTGGACACAGGTGTACATGCCTTTAATATCAGCACTTGTGACGTAGAGGCAGCTGGATCTCTGTGAGTTAGAGGCCAGCCTCGTCTACTGATGGAGTTCCAGGACAGGCTTCAAAGCTACATAGAAAAACCCTGTCTCGAAACAAACAAACAAGCCAAAACTAAGCCAACCAACTTAAAAAAAAAATCATTTTTTTTCAGAGAGGAAATGTCAGGGCTTACTGGCATTCTGCTGGGAAGGAAGGCAGCAAATACGATGAGGACTCAGGGCCTGGTGTGGGAAGAAATGGAGCCATAGGATGAGTATACACACTGGGAGGTGAAGTTGCCTGGTTGAATACAATAGCTGGCTATTTACATGTACTTCTGTTCTCTATGTCATAGGATTTTATATCCCTAGAGTCCCTTTATCTTGAATTCAAGGAGACAAAAGCCAGGAGATTGGAGAATGCAGAGGCATGGAGAAATCAGCAAGCTCTCCTACATTATTTTAGTAGAATATCTGAACTGTTAAGCCCCAAATCCACCTGCAGCCAGATGATCTCTCTATAGACTCAGTTACTGCCCCATTTGTCTGTAGGGGCTTCTGGGTTGCTTCAGCTTACAGGACCTGGTGGCACCACCCCCTCCTGCTGCCCCAGTTCCATCATGCAAGTAACAACTGCTCATGTTAAATTCTTTCTCTTTGAAGAACCTAGAAGAGGTGAGTCATAGATGGAGTGGGAGAAATGGAAGTGGGGAGAAGAGATAAAATGGGTTGGTGCACAAATCCTAAGCAGCCACAGGAACACAGGCTTGGGGCTTGGTCACAATGTGTAAGATGCTGAAGCAGAATGGGTCTTAAGGGAGGTAAAAGCATGGATATAAGACCTGAAGGCAGCGCTATGTAACTGAGGAGGCTAAGGAGGAGTGAAGACCAGCTCTTTAGGTGGCTGAGATAGGAGGACTCCTTAGAGGCACTCTCCTTGGAACTAGGAAAGAATTTTAAGGAATTAGGGGAAGAGCCAGCAGGTTCATGAACATTTGGGGGTGAAGAAGGATAGGATCAATGGGTACTCTCATTCTATATAAGGCATATCTACATAATGCTATAGCTCTATGAGTCAAAAAGATATGGGACTGAAAATGGGCAGTTGATACTAGGGTCAAGGCTACTGTTTTTGTTACAATAGTGACTTTATAAAAACATTTTTATACTCATTTGGAGTGATGTGTCTTGGATAGGCATTGGCAAATCGACTTAGTTATGAGTCATTTTTCTCTGTCTTTGAAAAAAATATGGAGAGGTGTTTATAGTCTGGTTCATTGTCTATAACTAAATTTTAACTCTAAATATTGATAGCTGCTGTAGTCTACTCTGACTGCTCTAGCTTATACTTTAGGGTGGATGGGTGATCTATAGAGAACAGAAGGTCAGTGACTGAAGAGATGGCTCAGTAGGTCAGAGTGCTTTGCTGTGGGATTATGCTTTTGTACATCGCAAATATGTCACTGTAAATATTAGTTAATAAAACTCTGATTGGTCAGAAGCTAGGAAGACAGGAAATGTAGGTGGGGTGACCAGAAAAGGAGAATTCTGGGAAGAGGAAGAGCAGACACAGATGACAGCAGACATAAAAGAAGGAATGTGAGAATGCTGTATTGATAAAAAAGGTACCAAACTACATGGCTAAACATAAATAAAAATATATTTAATTTGAAGTATAAGAGTTAGCAAGTAATAAGCCTGAGCTATAGTCAAAGCAGCTTATAATTAATATGAGCCTTTGTGTAATTATTTGGTACTACATGGCTGCAGGATTATCTGGGCAAGACAGAGAAGCTTCTGACTGCAGTTCTTGCTTCTCTTAAGGGGTCCTGACTTCAGGTCCTAGCATTCACATTGGGCCTCTGGCATCTCTAGACTCGTGGGTACTTGTATTCATTTGCATATACCCACATGCATGGTTGAAGAAACAGCCTAAGAAAAGCATGCATGTTTATTATGCACGATTCTGGAGGTTAGGGAGTTCAAGATCAACATGCCATTGAACCTAATATCTTACCAATATCAACATGCCATTGCTGTGGATTTTGCTTGTTGTTAATAAAAACTTAGGCAAGAAAATAGAGAAAGCCAAACTGAGAATTCTGGTGAGCAGAAGGGCAGAGTCTGGAGTCACTAGGCAGATGAAGAGGAAGCAAGATGGGAATGCCAGACTAAGAACAGGTGCCAAGCCATGTGGATAAACATAGATAAGAATTATGAGTTAATTTAAGTGTAACAACTAGT
Source organism: Sigmodon hispidus (assembly GCA_004025045.1). NCBI lineage: Eukaryota > Metazoa > Chordata > Mammalia > Rodentia > Cricetidae > Sigmodon > Sigmodon hispidus. The sequence continues at coordinate 41,927 of PVIH01003397.1, forward strand.
TAGTAATAAGTTTGAGCTACTGGCTAAGCATTTATAAGTAATATTAATCCTCTGGGTGGATATTCAAGAACTAGTGGGTAAGAGAGAACCATCTGTTTACATGTATTGAGTTCATTATCTCACCAAGATCAATATGCCATTGAATCCAGTATCTCAGCAAGATCTACATGACATTGAATCCAGTATCTCACTGAAGGTCGTTCTTTGTTTCCAAGATGATACTTTTGTCCCCCATGGGACAAAAATAAAAAGGAAAATTACTCAAATTGCTTAAACTGCCATGATTTCAACTTCCCAAAGACTCTGCCTTGTTCTTGATGGTGTTTGAGATCAAAGCCACAGCTTTATGCATGTTACACATATGTCAGCACTGGGTGCATGGCAACCCTTCATTTCTTAGTACCACTGTGCTGGGGATTACATTTCAGCATGAGTTTTGGAGTAACAAGGCCACCAAAACCATAGTAACTGTAAGTATTCCTGGCACTCCACGTGGTTGAGCCAACATGGCTCTGGTGGGATGTACCTCATATGGAGGCACACCCCTTCTCTTAAAAACAATGCCACGTTTTGGTTGCTCTCTTCTCCTCTCCTTCTGTTCTGCTTCTGTTTCTGTACCCGCCTGGGAACTCTCTTAAATAAACCCTCATGTGGCCTTGGTAGTGCGAGTGTGTGTGTCTCTTCTCACGTGGGAAACCAACATTGGTGTCGAGAAGAACCTGATCCGAAGTTCACTGCAAGGCCACCTTCTACTTGCTCAGCTGCTGCAATATTCAAACCCCAGTGGATTTGATTGATAAGTGCCCCCCCTCTTCAGACAAACACGAACTCCTGGCTTTTCCCAGTATTATGTTCCGTCCACAGGGACTTGCACTAGCGTCTTCCATGGGTGTTTTTCCACTGGGGGATGCCGCAGATAGGTTGCAGGCACGTGGTGCTGTAGCCGACGGGCCCACATTGCCCGTTGTGAGTGGGTGTATTTCCCTAGAGCTCTCCCTTTGTTCTGACAAGAACTCAGGGATTTATGTAATTTGGGGCATTGTCTAAGTGGGCTATGCTGATGGTTGACAAATGAGTTCAGCATGGGCCCACTTCCCTGCAGAATCTGTTTGCTGGGTGATGTCCTAGGCTTGCTGAGTTCCGTATCTCCCTTAGGTCAACAATGGGAAATAAGCCATCGAAAAGCACACCTCCATCTTCACCCTTAGGATATGTGATGGAGACGTTAAATTCACTTAGCCTTTGCCTTATCTAGATACCACCAAGCTTATCTGTTTTTTACACAAAAAATAGCCTAATTACCCCTTAGATTACTCAAAATAGCCACCTAATGGCTCACCAACCCCAATGTTTTACGGGAGCTAACTTTTGCAAGCGCATGGGCAGATAGAAAGGGTTTTTTTTTTTCCTATCTTTTTCTCTTTTCATATCTCAGCTCTAAACCTTCTCTTCCAGGTCTCTGTTCTTAAGAGTTTTCCTATTTCTTTTCATATCTCAGCTCTAAACTTTTCCTTCTGGCTTTCTGTTCTTCTGTTTCTGGCCACACGAATCCAGTTCTCCTTCTACAAAAAGCAACTGCCATAAATAAGATAATAAAAGTTTGCACCTTGTTTCCTCTGTCAAAACTTTCTCAAGTTAAAAAATTAGGCTAGAGAGTAAAGGGGAGTTTGGAAACAGGCAAAACTTATGCAGATAAAATTCATTGGGATTTTAAATGCCTCAGTTTAAATGCACTTTTACAGTATACTAGATCCCTGAGTGCATGATCCGTTTTTTTACCCTGATGTTGGAGCTAAAACTTAGACCTTGAGAGGGGACCTCAGGCAGACTCCACAGGCAAAAGTTGGCTTTTAAAGTGTATCACAAGAAAGATACTGCCTGCTGGCAAAAGCTGTCTGCCAGCTACTGCCTTGCTCTTGCCTAGCCTCATAGAGGCAGGTTCAGGCCTTGTCCAGGGCACCATCAAGGGAATGCTGGTCTAAGTGAGTGTCCTCAGCTCCATGTGGCAAGGAGACATTACACAGAGACCACTCCCAACTGATCTAAGGTCTGGCCATGGGCAAGTGGCGCTGCCAAGGCTTCCCTAAGCTGACCATCCTCATTGCAAAGAGGGAGCCTTGAGTAGTCATAATGATATCAGGACAGTCCATCTCCTCGTGGACACTGAAAGCCACACACTCAGTCCTGCAGGCAGGAGCTTTGGGGTCTCACCTCTCTTTCTAGCCTCTCCATTGTCAGGGTGAAAAGCAAATAATTTCAGCCTCATCAGACACTGCCACCTAATTATGTTTTCAGTATCACTCACTCATTTTTGGTCAAGCAAACCTGCCCCATACCCCTAATAAAAAGAGATTTTTTTAACTTTTAGTCACATTTTGCCTGAATTCAGACTCCACCAACTGCTCTAGCCGTCTCTATTCACCTTGCGATCTGCTTCAACCTGTCAGTTCCAGTCTTCCAGTCTCCCAGGTGGACAACGAAGTCTAAAACATTTCTCTAAAATCCCCCTCTCTGAGTTTTCCATTCCAGTCTGCTTCTATGATGAAGACCAACTAAAGGCTCCGAAGTATTTTGACTCACCCCTCACTCACTTCCCTTGAAGACTAACCCTCCACTTCTGGAAAATGAAAAAACAAAAAACAAAAAAACCAAAAACCCAAAAAACCCCAAGAGCCATTTTCAGAGTCAATATGTCAATATATCTCCAAAAAATCAAAGCTTACTATTCCATGGCTTAGGCTCATCCAGACTGCAGAAAATGATCCACAGAATCCCACAAACCAACCGTTAAAAATACAGTTCCCTGAAAAGACAAACTTCGCCCTTAAGACAGCTTGAAGCAGCCTTGGGATCCATTGGCCCAGATCATTTTCTGCCTGCCCCCCCCACCACAAACATTGTTTTCTTTTTATAATAAACAAAATGGTGAGATGTAAGTATTCCTGGCACTCCATTTGGTTGAGCCAACATGACTCTGGTGGGATGCACCTCGTACGGAGGCACGCCCCTGGGCGTGGCTGCATAAACCAGTGCACACCCCTTCTCTTAAAAAGAGACGCCATGTTTTGGTCTCTCTCTTCTCCTCTCCTTCTGTCCTGCTTCTGTCCTGCCACCTGGGAACTCTCTCAAATAAACCCTCATGTGGCCTTGGTAGTGCGAGTGTGTGTGTCTCTTCTCATGCATAAAACCAACAGTAACAACAAAGGAAAGTAGCATTTAATATAGAGCCATGTAGCCATCAGATCTCTTCCCTGCACATATTAATTCCTTGAGGGCTGGACTGATCATGTCCATGCAGCACATTGCAAGGCCCACTAAAGGGCTCACTAAGTGTTAAGTTAATTTATGGACAAGAGCTGAGGGGCAGAAGATCATTATGACAGTCTGCAGATGCCACAGACTGAGGACTCCATGGAAACCTCAGAAAGTAAATAACATCACTTTCTGAATAGTAAAGCTTGCCAGCAGAACCACGGTAGACCAAGGCAATGAGATGATGGCTGACATACAGGGATGCTGGTGACTCAGCTAGAACAGAAAACTCAGTCTTCTTTGAGTTAACTCATGTGTGGCACGTGTGGGTCCACAAACTAGAAGACCAGAACTTGGAGCTCATGATGGCTGTAGTTGCTGTGAAGACCACTGAGCAGAGACTGGCGTTGCATCTTTAGGTTGAGTTGAATTTAGAGTCAGTGATGGAGAAGGCAGCAGCGCAACATCTAAGACCATTGTCTCGTATCTCATGCCCAGCCAGCAGACTACATACAGACAAGGGCACAAGTCCGCCAGCCACTTAAGAGCTCAATCTGTCCCCTCTGGTCAGGTGGTCGGTCATGTGTCTGAGACTGGAGATGACTATGATTCTCCTGTCATCCCAGGCTTTCTTCCTTTGTTCTCTGGAAGTCTGGGTTCAGACATTTGCTGAAAGGCCGAGTCTAGTTGGTAGCTGCTGGTAACAATCTGGTGCCTCCCCAGGAGCATCTGGGCTGGGAGGAAGGGGCTGAATTCAGAACAATTAAAGCATAAGCAGTGGATATAACTGAGGTATTAATAACATGTATGTGGAGAGTCCACTTGGAAATATGGAGTTGAGAATGTCTTTATAATAGGAATGCTCTTACCTGTTCCTTTTGTTCCCTGTTGGAATGATAATTTCAAGTATAAATTAAGCTTCATAATGGGCCATACTCCCGTGTACCTGCACACATTTCTTGTAGGTCTTTTGGTCTTCTCCTCTTTCCCACCTCTCCTTCCAGTTTTATATCTTTCACACACGCGCGCACACACACACACACACACACACACACACACACACACACACACACACACACACACGATCATCATGGCAGGCAGTAGGCGGCAGGCAAGTGGGTGTGGCACTGTAGCTAAGAGTTTACATCCTGATTCACAGGCAGCAGGAGAGAGGAACTGCGACTGCTAAGGCTTTCAGTTTCAAAGGCCACCTCCCAGTGACACCTCCTCCAACAGGACCATGCCTCCTAATCTTTCCTAAGTAGTCCACCAACTGGGAACCTAACATTCAAACTATATTAACCTGTGGGATCATTATCATTCAAACTATCACACACACAGATACAAAAACATATACACTCATGTGCTCATACACATAGTTTCACACACAGAGACACACAGACTCGCCCCCGACACACCTCTCTCTCCAGAATGAAAAAAATTACCTGAGAACCCCAGGCTGAAAAATCAGTTGTGCAAATGGCAGTCACGAGTGACCACATTCTTTTTTCATAGTTTTTGGTTTTTGAGATAGGATCTTATGTAGCCCAGGCTGGTCTTGAACTCCTGATTCTCCCTGATTCCAGCTATGCACCACCATACTTGGCATTTGTCTAACCCTTTTCGATAACAGAGGTATACTCATGTATTTCTCTGTTGGGCTTCTTTGTGCTGAGGTCTGTGGGAGAGCTGACATGTTTGAAAATGCCTGAAGCAGAGCAAGATGCCTGGGAAAATGCCATCCCTAAATGCCAAAAGTCAAGGACCACATTTTGATTTTACTCAGAATCCAGAAAACTGTGGACATGTCAATGCACTGGTTTGCTTGTCTAGCATTGCTGTGTGGCCACTGTGATTCTAGCCACCAGGGACACATTCTTGCTCTATAAAAGCAGCCTTTGGAAAGTCATAGCCTGAGATGGTGGCACACTCAGGTGGCAGAAGCAAGAGAATCAAGTTCTAGACCAGCTTGGGCTACACAGTGAGATCGTATTACAAAATGCCAAAAGGAATAAAAGAAAGAAAAGCAAAAATCCTAGTCCACCTTTGAATATTTTCTACGTCTTCCTGTCCCACTTAAAAGAAACCAACATCCTCTGGAGATGACTCTGGCACATCTCACTGTGCTGTCCTTCGCTGCTCCTAGGCTGGCCACAGAGATCCCTGTGCTGGAGTTATCACAGCAGTCATCTCTCATTCCTGCCCCAGGTCTTTGGCAGATGCTGATGTCACCAGGAGTGTTCCTCTCTGACTCAGAGCTTCTTAAACCTGACTTCCTGTTTAGATCTTGTTTAAAACTGTGCCATTTTTGACGCCTTCCTTGACTGCTGTCACACCTGTAATTTCAGCATTCAGAAGGCTGAGACAGGAGGATCACAACTTCTGGGCCTGTTCGAGTTAAGAAGCAAGGTATGGCATTGTTAAGTGTACCCGTTTCTAACAGCGGAGTAGGAGCTACCAGACAGACACCTTACCCATTCATGACTGGAACAACATTCTGTGCACACAGCATCACCTGGATCACACAGCCAGGACTCACCCAGTTATGTTTGTGATCTGCAGGGTTTTTGTGGCTTCTTTATATTGACTTGGTATTTTTTTTTTTAAATTTTTCTTTATTTCTCACTTTTTTCTTCTCTTTTTTTTTTTTTTTTTTTTTTTGAGATAGGGTCTCACTATTTGCCTTGGCTGCCCTAGAACCAGCTGGCCCTAAACTCACAGAGATCTGTCTGCCTCGGCTTCCCAAGTGCTGGGATTAAAGGAAGCCACCATGCCCATCTTGTTTGCCACTTTTCTTAATTATCTTTCCACAAAGGAAGGTTGTCCCTGTAGACTTGTTATGCCTGTGTCTAGAAATTTCCAAAGACCACCACGGAGATGGACTCGCTATAACATACATGAGGGTTTTATTGTTACATACAGGTTCCAAACAAACCTGGGTCAATAACCTTCTTCCCGTGCAGCAGAAGGCTATAGGCCCCTCCCCCACCAAGTCCCGAGGGGAATGGGTTTTAAAGAAAACCTAAGTAAGGGGGATGCTGCATGTCTTGGCATTCTAGGATTGGGCAACGAGGTGTTGGGTACAGTAGCCATTAGCTGAACTTTCTGGTGCGAAGCTAACTTTTGAATCTATTGGCTGTCAGGCACACTTTCAGACTTGGGCCCCGCCCTCAGGTACCAAACATGTCTCTGAAACAGAGCTTTGTAAGGATGAATTCATGTCCTCACAGACTGTGACACTGGCAGTGCCTATGTTTGAATCTGACATGAAATAGGATCTCCGTAAGTATCTGCTGAATGAAGAGTAAGACATGTCAGCCCTCTCTGGCAGTTACAGATCTGTCTGCATGGACTACAACAGTTTCAAAATCCACATTCTGAAATCAGAAAATTAGTGAAGTTGAAGGTAATTCTATGGTGGAGGATAGAGTGACCCTGTCACATCTCAGATTTGTCCAAGTTAGGGGGACACAGTGGGGGATTCAAGACGGTAGATGCTTACTAGAAATGGCTATAGTTCTAGGGACCGTTTGTCACATCTCTGGTCCAGAGCTGTGACAGCACTTACTGCAATGCTGGCCCTTTGTAGAGCCTGACAGAAATATCGCTCTTGTGATCTTAAAATGTCTCTTTTAGTAGTATTATTTAAAATGTTTAATTTTTTGTGATGTCTTTGTAAGGCTGGCAAGTAAAATCAATCTCACTCTGTGGAGCAAGAAGCTGAAACTCAATGAGATTGAGTGACATGCCTGTGTCACACACAGAGAAAGGACAGAAGAAACTCAAATGCATGGTGTCTCCACTGAGTCCAGAGTAGGCTTCGTTGTGCCCTGGTTGCAAGATCCCTGAAGAGACCTCCAGAGATGAAAACTCTCCGAAATGTAAAAGCAAGTTTATGAAAAAACGCAAGTGGTGACAAGGACCTCATCTGGTGCACAGACGTGGCAGTGGCCTGAAGTACCCATCCCTCTTCAAGCTGGGTTTTTAAAGGAAAAATCACAAGGTTATACATCAATTAAGGGTTTTAGTATGAATACAATTCTGACTAGCTCTTTTTTTGGTGGGGGCAGGTACTTTCCAGATTTCCTCTGTTACCTTAGCTGGCTGTTTGTCAAACTTTCCTTCCTAGACTATCTCCTGGGTTGGGACATTCCATGGCTATCAAATGGCCCCAGACTATCTCTGGGACTGGGACATTCCACAGTTAATTGGCTGCTATCAGATAGCCCCTAGGCTAGCTCCTGTTTATACTTTGTTCTCAGTAGAACTCAGGCAGGCTTGTTTCAAACTGGGGTTCAGGGACTTTGGGTCAAAAATGGAGGCGCTTCTCTGGTTCTTTAGCTTCTCAGTGGCAGGGACCACGGTCAGCACAGTGTCTTTCCAGAGCTCTCCAGCCCCCAGGTAGAGCAGAACCACCAGTCTTTCTGTCTTCTCAGACTCACCTCCGAGAACAGAGAGCTCTGGGGATCCACGGCTGTGACTTGTCATTCACAACAAAAGCTCTGGCTGGCTCTGAGTGACCTTGAGCACTTTTCTTCCTTAACCTTCTCATCTTTAAAATGAAAGGTTTGGAGAATGGCCTAGGACTCACCCCAGCTTTGATGTAGGAGCTTGTGATGTCAAAGCAAGAGATTATATCATTTTGAATTGAAAAATAATGATCTTTTATGCCTCACATGTAACTTTCTATCTCTCAGGATACCTATTATATAGTGTCAGTGTTGCCTCGTATATCAGACACAATGGTAATAAGTATGTAATTTGTAGCTGTGATTTCCATTTTATGGCAATATCTGATTTACACGAGGTGTTTTTTAAAGTGTGTCACTTACAATACACACACCTGCCAAGAGCCTGGCCTCTCATAATGACTTTGCAGTGAGGTCAGAGAAGTGCCGAAGACGAGGTAAATAAACAGCAGGCATGTATCCAACATCAAGCATCCTTCTTATTGCAGAAGGTTGCTGCATCCTTATAGGACCTTCTAGATAGGTGGATCAGGATTATAAACTTCTAACATAAATGACTTAGTTCTGTCTGCAGACAGGAAGGCTGTACCACCAGGGGAGAGGACTATGCTGATCAATTCTTAGAAATAGCTTAGCTGAGAATCAATTCTAAGAATGGCCAGTTTCTTGTGTTAGATCAGTTTGATAAAAATTTTGTGTGCAGCTGGGCTGTGCATGGTAACTCATACTGTTATCCCAGAATTTGGAAGGCCGAGGAAGGAAAATTGTGAGTTTGAGGCTAGCTGGGCTAGGGGACAAAATTCTGTCTCATTAAACAAACAAGAGTCTGGAGCAATGTCTCAGCAGCTAATAGCACAAGCTGCTCTTCCAGGGGAGTTGGGTTCAATTTCTAGCACCTCTGTGGTGGATCACAACCATCTATAACTCCAGTTCCAGGGGATCCTATTCCCTCTTCTCAATTTCACAGACACCAGGCATGCAAGTGGTGCACAGATGTACATGTAGGTAAAACACCCATGCACCTGAAATAAAATAAAAAAACAAAGCAAACAAAAAATTTAAGATAAGTATTCAAAGGCAGAGGGTGTCAGAGGCACTTAGGGGGAAAAAGTATTAATTTGATGTATTTGCCTAGTTAGAGGACTTTTGGGAAATCAGCTATTTTGCAAGTTTAATTTTGATGAAGCAAATTGAAGCAGATTGGTCTGATCTGTGTGGCCAGTTCAAATCTGAAAGCTTAGCGCATTTGTGTTCTGAGGACCAGGGGGTCTAATTGTCCCTCTTCAGTTGGATAGGACACTTTGGACTATTCCTCTAAGCAAGAAAGAGTGAAGGGAGATGGGTCGAGCTGCCTAATAACCCTTCCTCCTGAGTGAAGAGGCTCCTAAAGAATCTTGTTCCTTAATTCCAGGGAGAATTTGTGGCCTTTGAAGCAGATTCAAGCTCCTGGAAGCTTGATTCTTTTGCAAGCCTCGGAAGCCATTTACAGCAGGCCCTCAAATGCCTCTAGGGTGATTTAGACTTCTCTCTGAAGTTGAGCAATAATAACAACAGAACCCAGAGGCCAGGAAGGGCCTGGAAGTAAAGCTGCCTTTGGACTACTTGTCTGCTGTCTCCGTCTGCCTTGGACAGACTCCAAAGCCCAGTTAAGCAACTTGATGCATTTGCTGGCTGACCCCCAGGGCAGACAGAGGCTGCAAGAGGTGAGCTTCTGCCCTAGGGATTTTGGCTGTTTGCTCAAAATCCTCCCAAAGGTCAGTCATCAGGCTTGGATTTCTTTCTGAATCGTGGCTGGCTCAGTCTAGCTTATCAACAGAGTAGGCTGGCCTATGAAGCTTGTGTTGATCTGCAGTGCTCAGCAGCTACTCACTGTGATATCGCAGGGTCAGTTCCATGGCAGGCTTGTTGGACACACTTTAACAAAACAAGCATTTAAGAGTGGATGTTAGTTTTGATTTTTTTGCAATGTTAGAGATGGAGCCCAGGGCCCTGTAGATGCTAGTCAAGTGCTCCACCACTGAAATGCCTCTCAGCATCTCAGGCTTCAGCTTGGGAGGACATGAAGTCAGCAAGATGCCTGCTTTTCTTTTTTTTTCAGTTCTTGACTTCTTTTTTTTTTAAAATCTAAATAAATCATTCATTCAGTTCTTGACTTCTTTGTCACCATCAAGGTCTTTCTTTGCCAAGTAACAGTTGCAGAGATGACAAAGATTTTTCATTTCTGAAAAGTGGTAGCACCACCCACCATGCCCTTGAATGCCAGGAATGTCTTCTTGTCTGTTAGCTTATCTCATCTTCTCTTCAATACCCAGCTCAAATATCACTTTCTAAGTAACATCCTCCCAGTTTCACCAGGCTAGATGTTGGTACAGTTAGAGCACAGGAGTTGTTTCAAATTTATCAGTCAGGTAAATGGGACTATGCTGGCTAACAAATACCTTCTCACCTATAAAAATCTTAGTGGTTTAATTTTTTTTAATGTATTTATTGTCCCTTTAAATGCTTAGTGTGGGTAGTTGAGACTTCAGTTCAAGGGTAAGAGTTAACTCTGTTGCCATTTCAATGATCAAGGTCAGTGACAGCAGCTAGCCCCAGACATCTGGGTCAGAATTAAGTTTTCAGCCTAAGTCTTTTTTCCCTTTCTCGCTTCTGTCCTCAATTATATTTGAGCAGATGAGTGATCCTGTCTGCCTAAGACAACAGCAGAAAGGAATATATTTATGGAAAGTACTCTGCGTTCTAATTAAGTTTCTGCTGCCCCAAGCTTTGGGCCCAGGTGCTGATTTGCACTTTTGAAAAATCAAAATAAATACTCAAAGTTGAGAAAGCTTGTGAAACGCTTCCTTGTTGTTCTTCATGGCTGGTACATAAATAAAAACAGCTCTTTATTCCTCCCATCGCAAACACCTTTGCTTTTGTTGCCTGATGGCTTAGACAGGTTTCTGTTTAAAGACAATTAAAAGTAGCTTGTAAATGCCGAAGCCAATGAAGCAGCCAACAGAAAGCTCACAGGGTGGGTTAAATGGGGCAGATCTTAATCAGGCATTTAAAGGTCTCATGGAAACTCTCTAGGACTGAGCACATCTGGGCTCAGCCAGGTGCTCCAAAAGATCAGTCATGGCAGCTCCCCCTCTTGTTCTCCGAAGTAAGGTGAGGGTGTATGCATTGTGTATTTCTGTTCAACTCAAAGCTCAGCACTTAAAGCAATAAACTTTGCTGTTGCTATCCTCCAGATGTCAGGAAACAGCAGCCACAGATGGGGATGGAGTGTGTGCTATTGTGAAGGTTATTCCTGGCGATAGCTAACCTGTGGGTGCCACATCTGGCCTGTGGGTGAGCACAGTATCAATGCAGCTGCTGCAGATGTGAGTTCTAGGTGCTGACACTGACTAGAACAAATCTCGTCTCACTGAACTTGTTTCTTGACTGAGAAATGAAGAATATGTTATTACAAAACGTTAGCAGGCCCTTGATTTTAGGTAGGTTCTGAGGAACTAGAGAGTAACTTTCACCTTGTTATTCTATATTCAAAAGGAAGCTTTGAGGTGTAATGAGAGCATGTTGAGTAAAGGTTCGTGAAGACAGACTGACTGGTTGGCTGTGTGATTTTAGGAATTCTTTTTTTTTTAAAGATTTATTTATTTATTATGTATATAGTATATGGAAGAGGGGACCAGATGCCATCATAGATAGTTATGAGCCACCATGTGGCTGCTAGGGACTAAACTCAGGACCTCTGGAAGAACTGTCAGTGCTCTTAACCTCTGAGCCATCTCTCCAGCCAAATTTTAGGAATTCTTGACCTCTCTGTTCTTGCTCATTTTCACAGGTGAGGACAGCTCCTTGGCTTGGTACCTTATGGGTGTATCTTATGGTCAAATGAAACAGGGATGCACAAATACAGTTGAGGCAAGTCCTTGGAAGTGGAAACCTTAAGGAGTCATGGATCTAGAGGTTGAGGCAAGAGCCCCCAGGGCCTTTTCCTCTGTGATAAATTTCCTGGGGCCTCTGAGTACACAAGGCAGAGGTCTACTCTGATTAACTTCCACAGAGAAATGGCTGTTTGTAGGTGGCGAGGACCTTGTCACATAGGCCCTCTAATGGATTTCTTAGAAGAAGGGGCACAGAGGTGTCCTAGGCAGAGGCAAAGCAACGTACACTGCCTGTAACCTTGGGGCAGAGCTGCTGGCAGCTGTTACCTGCCTAGCAAAGAGAGGAAACCAGGGCCAAGGACAAGCATGCAGGGCAGGGAAAGAAGAGGAGGGAGGGAGCACAGGGCAGGAAGGTCTCCCAGGGCACCTCTCCTTTTCCTGTTTCTCCTTAAGGTTCTACTGCTAGCTGAGCATTTCAAACCAGCTTCCATGATGGTGCCTTTAGGCTTTTGTCCTACTTGAGACCCACTGATGCTCTTCTGAACCAGTGAGTGCGGCCTGTTCTTTCTTCTCAAGCCTTTGTTGTCCCAAGCTCTGTGTGGGTTGAACCAGCGCCTATAGTGGATGAGAAGCTAATTTACCTCCTCTTTCATGTGAGTGCTGTCCTAATGGGAGTACTGTGGTTCCTACAGTGGTGGACGGTCACATCTGCACCCCGTTACTACCTCAGACTCCAAGGCAATGGGCACTAGGCTGAGCACATCATCAGACTATCTCTTTGAGGCTGAGCTTTCAGTCTCTTTTGAACTTGTTTTGGGAGATTTATTTATTTATTTATTTGTTATTTTTGGTTAGCTACCCAAAATGATGGTCTTTCTGAGAAAATTTCATCCCTATCCATCACTGTGCTTTGCTCATATGGAACCCTCTCAATGCCGCTTCTTCCTCCACCCTCCCCTCCTGCCTACCTTTGTCTTTCCACATAGTTTAAGGGTAGAGTTTAATCATCTTTAGCTGTCTTCCTATCCCCATGGTGTGTTGTAGAGTATTCTTCTATACTGTGTGAAGATGTGTCACTGTGACTGGTTTAATAAAAAGCTAAATGGCCAATAGCTAGACAGGAGGTGTAGGTGGGACTTTTGGACAGATAGAGCTGTGGGAAGAAGAAAGAGTCACCAGCCAGACACAGAGGAAGCAGGATGGAAGTACAGAGTAAAGGTAACCGAGTCACCCAAAGGAAGGTAGATTAAAAAATAATGGATTAATCTAAGTAATAAGAACTAGTTAGAAACAAACCTAAGCTAGGGCCCAACTTTAAAAATTAATAATAAGTCTCTGTGTCATTTTTTTTGTGAGCTGGCAGCACCCCCCCAAAAAAATTTACCTACAACAGTGGGTGTCTCCATCTGATCCAAAGAGTGGTTTGTGAATGAGCCTCAGCATTTGTCCCCCTTACCTGGGTCCCAGCCATGTCCATAAGCCTCTCAGAGTTTTACGTCTTGTCTAGGACAGGTGTGGATTTACACGAATGTGTGGGAATTAAGAGTGAAAGGCTTGTACCTCCAGTGAGACCACAGCCCAACACCACAATGAGGACATGTTCTCTCTGACATTTTGAAAGAGAATTTAAGAAGAATTTTCTCTTGAGGAGCCTGAAGGACAGGACGCATTCCCCACTCTAGGGCTTTGCCAGTACAGTTCTTCCCAGAGTCCGGAGACTGCATGGCCTGACTCCATGGGAGGCTCCAGGCCTTAGTTCCTCAGCAGTAAGTGAGGAGGATGAGAAGAGCTGTTTCTTTTCCCTCTGGCATTTTTCAGTTTTACATGTACCTCATGACAGCCCCTGGGGCTGATCTACTCTGTCTGTTAACTAGATAAATTATAACCTCCGTGGAAACTTGAAAACAAGGGTTAGAAGACTGCCATGGATACCTGCCTCAGCTGACTTCCCTAAGGGGCCCTGGCGGCTTGCTCTCTCCCTTTGACCCAAAGGATCTGGGTGACAGCCACTCCTAAGGGCTTGAGTATGTGATAATATTAGGTATAACCCAATATATTTCTATTGCATTTGTGGATTAGCTTGTGAGATGTCATATTACTTTTCTGTGTTGTGATAAAATAGCATGACCAAAAAAATGTTTATTTGCCTTAGGGTTCTGGAAGGATAGTTGTCCACAATATCAGGGAGAAGGTGGTGGTTGGAGCTTAGGGGCACACAGGAAGCCAGGGAGGCAAGCAGGAAGTAGGGAAAGGCTATAAATCCCCTGACCTACTCCTAGATGAATACTTCCTCTAGCAAGGCTGTACCTCTATAAGTTTCATAACCTCTTCAGACAGCACTACCACCTGCGGACCAAGTATTAAAACACCCGAGTCTATGGGGGGACATTTTTTCTTTCTTTTTAAAAAATATCTTAAAATTAAATTTTGTGTACTGACCTCAGTTTCCCCTTCCTTATCTCTTCCCATTCACCCCTCACATCTCATCTACCTCCTCAGTCCACTTCTCCTCCATTTCTGTTCAGAAAGGGGCAGCCCTTCCATGGATATCAACAAAACATGGCATATCAAATTGTGGCAGGACTAAGCATCTCCCCTTGTGTTAAGGCTGGGCAAGGCAACCTAGTATCAGGACTGGGTTCCCAAAGCCAGCTAAAGAGTCAGAAACAACCCCTGATACCACTGTTAGGAGTCCCACAAGGGAACCAAGCTACACAACTGTCATATATATGTAGGGGCCTAGCATGGTCTCATGGTTGTTAGTTCAGATTCTATAAGCCCAGGTTAATTGATTCTGTGGGTTTTCTTGTTGTGTGTGGGACATTTCTTATTTAACTCACAATAGTTGGTGATTTAATGAGCCAGCCAATGAGAAGCCATCTACCCAAGAACTCCCTGCTGGAGATGCTCGGGATGACAAGTATGTGTCACTATGTCCAGCTCTTTGGATATTGTATAAAACTCTATAGACTTGAATTTATTTGCTGTGACCCAGTGGTATCTAATTGGCACAGAAATGCTCCCCCACCCCGATCTTCAGGTAACCAAGTTAAAGCTGAAGCTGGTTGCCTCCTACTGTTTACCATGGCTTCATAGATTGTACTTGGATGTCTCATATAGTAATCCTGTCTCTTTAGACATTTATAGGTGGTATCATAGGTCTTATCCCTGAGCAGTTTGTCAGGGTGTTACTGACTTACTGGGAGGGAGATATGGTCATAGTGATGCCTGCAGCTGTCCAGCCCAGCAGCACAGAGTTTCTTGGAGTTCAGCTTTACTCGGAGGTGAATGGAGCCCACACCAAATGGGATCTCTGGCCTTTTGTTCCCTCTTCATGGGTCTTCTGAAAGTTTTTGGAATACATTGAGATGGTAAACAGTAACTTTTAAGACAAAGGGTTTATACTGGGAATGAGAATTAGTTTGATTTGGACAAACTAAAATTTTCCATCCATCTGTCCATCCATCCACCCATCTACCCTCAACCCCCCCACAGAGTTATCCATCTATATTCATCTACTTATCCACCACTCAGTTATTCACACACTATCTGTCCATTTACCACCTCATCTCCTTGATAACTGTTTAAACATACAATGCAAGCCTAAGACAAAAATTGAAAAAGGGTTCTCACTTATAAATAAACATAGTAATAGCACCTACCACACAGAGTAAAGTCATAGCAGCAGTTGTAATAAGTACTTGTGCTGCTTGGATTTTGCCAACTTAGTAAAACTCTAGACATGTCTGAGAAGAAGAGTCTCAATTGAGAATCTATAGAATTGCCAGTAGGACATATTCTTAATTATTAGTGGTGATATGGGAAAGACCAGCCTATTGGAGGTGGTGCCACCCCTGGGCAGGTAGATATGGAGTGTATACTTCTAGCCAGTAGGTAGTATTTCTCCATGCCCTCTGCTTCAGGTCTTGTCTCCATGTACCCACCCTGACTTTCCTTCAGGAGGAACTACGATTATAAGCTGAAATATTACCCCCACTCTATGCACAAGTTGCTTTTGCTTATGGTGGTTTATTATGACAATAGAAAGCAAGCCAAGACAGTTCTTGTGGTGAGACATTATCCCTCTTTCTTGGTACTCCAATGGAAGGCTTTACATAGAAAAATCTCTCTCAGAGTTTCCACAATCCAAAGAGAACAGCAACTGAGTCTTAGAATCATTTTACAGGTTAGCGTAGGAGGAGATAGTAGACATTCTGGAACCTTCCAACTCAATTTTCCCCCTGGTGGGAAGGAATTTGTAGGGACGCCAAGTCAGGAGTCTCATGGCAGTGACTGTTGGTAGAAATTTCTGTCTTACCAGCAGCTCCCAAGTAACCACACAGGGGCTTATATTAATGACAAATGCTTGGTCAATAGCTCAGGCTTGTTACTTGCTAACTATTATACTTAAATTAATCCATATTTCTTATCCACTCTCTGCTACGTGGTTCATGGCTTGTTATCTCATCTTCTATGTCTGCTTCCTCTCTGTCTGTATCTCCTCTAACTCTACTTCTTCATCCTAGTGTTCTTAGTTTGGTTGTCCTGCCTATACTTTTTGCTTGGCTATTAGTTAGCCAACTTTTTATTAAACCAATTCCAGAGACAAATCTTTACAGTGTACAAAAGCACAGCAGATGACATGACATCTTATCAAAGCTGTCCCTTCTTGATGCTTGCAATGGGGAATCTGGAGACATTGTGCAGAGATTCCCCACCACTGAGAAAACTTCCCACTAGTGAGGACACTGCTGATCTGATGAAGTTGCAGGCTTCTCTGAGGCCACTGTTGGAAGGGGAGTTCTTAGCCCTGATAGCTACAAAACTTTGGGGTCATACAGCAAAGGAGAGACTAGAGCCAGTTCTTGTCTATAGTGTTTGAAAAATAGGATCACCCTGTTTTAGTTGTGAGAGGTACCACAAAGCTTGTGAAATAGGCACCTTCACCATTTGGTGTGTCAAGGCTGTGTTTCCTAAGTGGTGCCACAGAGGCCAAGTGGTTTGCAGCTCTATTCACTTATACAGATGGCTTGGCCACTGAGGGGCATTGTGTAGGGGGGCCAAGGCAGGGAGTCTGGGGGAGGTGTTGGGCAAAGCTGTTGCAGAATACCGCTATGTCCGGGAACAGCTAGTATCTCCCTAAATTATTCCATAAAACCCCAAAGAAAGCAGGGCTCAGAGTCTTCTGGAGAAGTGTATGGAATAGAGAGGAGTTCCAGTACTCCTGCTCTACTGTGGGGTCTTTAAATGTTCTCTACAGACTTGAGGTTTGAACTCTTGTTTCCCAGATGGTAGCACTGTTTTATCAGATTATGGACCATTTAGCAGGAAGGACCTGACTGATGGAAGTAGGTGTGACTTTGAAGGTGACTGTGGAACCCTGGTGTTGTATGCTTCAGGGCCAGAAGTGATGTCAAAAAGGAGCACCTAACACTTACTCTTGCTGTTGTGAATGCTGCTATGCCTCTCCGGTAACACCCTCGAGTGTATATCCAAAGGGATCAAAGTCAGCACAGTAGAGATAATGGCCAATTCTCATTTATTTCTGCATCATTCACAATAGCTAAGAGATGTGACCGTTTAGACATACTAACAGAAAAATAAAGAAAATGTGAATACACGCCCACCACACAAGTATGCACACACAATAGTCTTTTTATTCGGCCCTACAGAGAATGAAAGTCTGCCATTTGCAGGAAAATAGATGGCGCTGGAAATCACGTGGAGACCCAGAAAAACAAGTAATCCTTGTTTCCTTTCCTTTGTGGAATGTAGAGTGACCTAGAACTCTGGGTAAGATTGTGTCCTCTAGAAATGACAGGAAAGCTGCCACGGCATCTCAACAATATGGCTGCCCAAACACGACATGAACAATGCAAAACCAGGTGACATGTCAACATAGATGGGAAAAACCTCACAGGGTTCCTCCATTCCTAGATGAAGAAATAAAGTCAATAATAACTGCGGAGGGGGGGGGAAGAGAATGAGTTAAAGTGTTCCTTAGGGATTTATCTACCTAAGTGGTTATCCAATAGCAAGTAGATACACATGAGCAACACCGAACAGATTCAGCAGGTTGTATTTATGTATTTATCATACTGATATATATGACAACAATTTTTAAAAAAGAAGTTATGAGGAAGAAGAGGTTAAGAGGAAGTGTGTGTGTGTGTGTGTGTGTGTGTGTGAAGATGGAGGGAGGAAAGCAAGGGAGGAAATGATACAATTATATGTTTCAATCTTTAAAAAAATTAGAAGAAAAAAGAGACCTAGCCAGTAGTAGTTGGGTCAGGAGAATGAGGAGAAATATGCTTGAGTTCATTGTATACATATATAAAAATGTCATAATGAAGCCAATTATTTTACAAAATTAATATATCTAATAAAATCTGTAAGATTTTTCAGTATAAGCCGTTTCCATGAGTTGATCCTGGGATCTCAGGAAGGCTGGATGAAGTTAGCCTCTTGGCAGCCACAGGTAAAAAGATAGTCACAGGGAAGGGTCAGGGTACTGTCTGGGTCCACACTGCCCAAACAGACATCAGGGCCAAGGAAGCTACTCATCCTCCAGTTCCCTCTGTCCCTGACTCAGTTGGGCACCTTCTCCCACTTGTATTTCATAGGTGGACTATATAGGAAACTGACCCTCTATAGATTCTGAGATGTCAATTAAAGTCGGGTCTGAAAGGCTAACCATGCTTTGAAAAGCAGGCAGAGGCAGGAATATCATTGTGAGTTTGAGACCAGCCTCATCTATGTAGCAGCTCCAGACCAGCTAGGGATACATAGTAAAACCCTGGATTAAAACCAACCAATTAACCAGCCAACCAGTCATCCAACTAATCAACCAACTAGCCAACCAATCAATCAATCAACCAGCCAACCATATAGCTAACCAACCAACTAGCCAGCCAAATAAACTATAACAAACCTCCCCAAATCCAAAAGTGAGATGATTCACATGCTGAATCTTCCTGAGATGTCTGAGTTAGATGTATAGTACCAGCAACATAAGAGATCGACTCTTAGATTAAATAAGGAAGGCACAAGTGAGAACATCACAACACATCTTTACCTCACTAGGTGGCCATCACCACCTGGCCAGGCTGGGTATCTCTGTGGAAGAGTTATCCTGGAACCTTTGTAAGCCTTCTCTCTGCTCCAACC
Source organism: Sigmodon hispidus (assembly GCA_004025045.1). NCBI lineage: Eukaryota > Metazoa > Chordata > Mammalia > Rodentia > Cricetidae > Sigmodon > Sigmodon hispidus. The sequence goes on from PVIH01003397.1 coordinate 60,687, forward strand.
AATGTGGACCTGAGCAGATAGCTAGAATTAAGTGAGGTGTGGCTTGTCTACAAGTTGCATAAGTGACTTGATTCGCATTGGCCTCTGTCAGTCATGGTCCTTGGTATCAGGGCAGAGCTCTCTGTTCTTTCCACATAAGAGAAACAAAATATGGAAATAAAAACAGCATAGGTGACTCAGGAATTTTTGGTAGGCAGATGTGAAACCAGAAAATCTGAGAAATAAGACCCAGCCAGAGCTTTTGAAAGAAACCCTGTGTGGAGAGGAAGGCCATGGTTAGCATCAGTACTAATTCTTTGACTCACTAAGTTGAAGTGGCTGCCCCCTAAAAAGAGGTAACAGTCACATCTGTGCATTTCTGTCAAATTACAGAGTTAGAGATTATCTGAAAAACACTGAGCCCTCCTCTTTATTCAGCTCACAGAAAGATTTTTAAGGGGAAAAAAAATACATCCTGATAGCCTAAGCTTTGTCACTGAAGGTTGCAGGAATGCAATCCTAGGGAGTGGGGTGTCAGGAAGGCAGTCAAGCCAAGCTGGGTTATTGAACTGGCAGCTGCTGCATCTGTTTTACTCTGCTTGGGATCCCGAGGCACTCCAAAAGACCAAGGACAGAAGCCTGAATCTACTAAGTCCCCGGCCTCCCTCTGCATCAAGATGGCCTCAGGGGAACTAACTCTGTTGTATTTCCAGATCAAGTGTGCTGAGGAAAGAGTAGATCTGAGGTGCCTGACCCAGGCTGCAGTGTCAGAGACACCTTGAACAGGAAGTGATAAACAACAATGATCAAAATGAGACACATGATCCGGTTGCTCCTGCACAGAGTGGGCCAACTCAGAAGGCATACTTTTGCAGTGGAGATTTGGAAATGGAGATGAGGTGGAGAACAGAGTCTGTGTCCACTGGGTGTGGGGTCCAGGGATGGCAGGTGCAGCAGTGAATGATATATGGGCATGGTGCTGCTAGACTTTCACTCCACAAATGTCCACACTTACTATAACATGAGAGTAACATCTTCTTCCCTACCCCTGTCTTATGCTGAACCCAACACCTTGCACATGCCAGACAAGTCACTGGGCTGCATCCCAAGCCCTGAAAATATCCTGTCTATATTAAAAGATTGTTTTCATAAAAATTAAACCACAATGACCTCTGAGAGTTATGTGTTGAAATTTAAATTTGCACCCAGATAAGAATGATAGATGGATTTATTCTCTCCCAAAGCAGGCTTCGAAGGAGAAAGAAAGATGTGTGCAATTGTCAGAATCTAATGTGATTGGGAATCACATTTTCCAGCCTTTAGGTTTTTCATTATTGGCTTTGCTTTGCATAGTACCTATCATTTTCGAGGCTGTCCTGGAGTGTCCCCACCACACCAAGGTGGCTTTTCCCCTAGTCATTCTCCATTGGCTTTTGCCATGAGGAATCTGATATGAGGCGAGAACTCAGCACATATTCAAGTAAATATTTATGGAATGATATGAATAAATAGAGTTAAAAATAGAACATTTTCTTATTCCACTCTTGGAGTAGATGCACAAACAAGGCAGAATGGATTTTGCATAGATTGAATGTCACCCCTCTGACCTCAACAATCAAGTTCAGCTCTGGCCTCAGTGTTTTTCCGGACCACCTCAGGCATTCAGCTAGCCTTTATTCTTAGTTTTATTAATGTCAAGCTTGCTGGAGTGTGGGCTTCTCAAGGACAGGGGCCACTTCTTACTAATCTTTCTGCGGATTAGTAAGCTCTATGCCCAGAAACATCAAATCAATGAGACTCCACTATAGACTCTATCTACATTCCCAATCATGCCGCCACAGTGAAGAAAAATCAGCTGCAGACTGAGATAGCTTAGAGGACAATTTTGGCATCTGACATGCCCTGAGCAGAGGCACGTGACTAATGGAGTTCATTCCTGCCTCAGTTTCTCCATTCAGAAATGAGAGCTGAAGTAAGGTTTTAATGAGTCACCACTCTGTTTTCTGTGTCTTGACATTTCTAATGGGTAGAGTTACTTTTTCACAGCTGCACCATACACAGGTTTAGAATCCTTCATTTATATTATTCAGGCCCTACTAATTCCTTTGAGAAATTCCTAAAAACATAAATCTACAATGCCACAACTTTCTCAGAACCGTCAGAAGTATTCTGATTCCAGCCCCGGTGGCAAGGTGAGGTCATTTAAAGAACTTGAATTGTTTATCGTTGTGAATGTGAGCTGTGTCGCACCAACAAGGTCAACTTGGGAGCATATCAAGGAGAAGAAAGATGCCCAGTGCCAGAGCATACCAAGTGGAGAAGCACGGGTGAGCTGATGCCCCAGGCCCCAGAGAAAGGGGGCACAGAGAGGTCAGTGCAGTAGTCACCTAGTAATTAAGGGTTTAGTCAAATGAGAGGGTGGGAGACACTATCTTGGGTCTGAATGAGGCAAAGCATTGGAATAAAACACTGCTTGTGATAGGCTTTTGGAAGAACATCTATACAACTGCAAGAAAACAGAGCTTGCCTACATTTCATCAACACTCAAGTGAATGAATAATGGAAGTGTGGAAATGTGCACAACTGGATTTTATTCAGCTAGAAAGAAAAACAAAATTAAGAATTTTGCAGGAAGGTGGGCATTGTGGCACATACCTTTAATCCCAGCAATTCGGAGGCAGAGACCACTAGATCTAAAAAAACAAATCCCAAAGCATTCTGTTGGAAAATGAATGGAACTTGGAAATATTTTATTGTGTATTAGCCTTGGCACAGAAAGTCAAATGCTCCACATCCTCTTTCCTACGCAGTACCTACCTTTCAGTTTTTGTGTGTGTACAGCACTAGCCAGAGGGTCCTCTGGAGGGAAAAGGTTTTAAGGAAGGGCTGGGAAGGTTCCAGAACACATGTGACCTGAAAGGGAAAAGGAAGTGCTGGCTGGGACAAAAGGAAACAAACGGGATGCAGAGACAGGGCTGGGGAGAGAAGGAGAGCACAACACAATGTATAAAAGAGCCGGGAGGATGCCTGCTACTCTGTATCCTAATTAAAAAATAAAACTGAAAAGTCAGACCAAACAAATGATAAATTAGTGGGTGAATCAGTAAGATGCTAATGAACACGCTATAGATATGGTTTATTCAGCAGCCTTTCAGCCACTTAATGTTGAATAAAGAAAAGGCTTCTTTTAGAAGGATGTGTAGTGTAAGTCTATTAATTCTGTTCATTGTAACTTTATTTTAGCTTTTAACTCTTTAAAACATATGGAATTTGTATTTTGACAGTTATCAATTAAAATTTGCTTTGATAATATCATGCATATATGTAATGTATTCTAAAAACTCCCAGCCTGTCTCTGTTATCTTTCTCATACCTTGCCAACCTCCTTCCTCCTTAAAAATCTCCTTGGAGCAGGTTAGGCTCACATCAGCATTGCAACCACAGCTGTGGTAATCTTGAATTGCATTTATTACTTAAGATATCAAGATAAGAAATGTTAATATTCCTGGTAAATTATGCTGAGGTGAGATTAATTGTAGAATCTAAAGTAGTTTGTCAAATAATGTAAGTTACTAAGTGATGTCAAGACTACTTTTAACTGGTCTTCACTGGAGTCCTAAAGAAGTGTTTCTAACACCATGAACGAATAGACTTGCTATGGAGAGTGAGAACAAGCAGGCAAAGAGATCAAGCTTCCTTCTTCCTTTATACAGACTGCTAGCAGAAGGTGTGGTCCAATCTGGAGATGGGTCTCTTTACCTCAAAAAGTTGATCTCTCACTTCAAAGATTTGAATTAAAAATTGGTCTTTCCTCTTCAAATGATTTAATTAAGACAAAAGGCTCACACGTGTGCTCCATCATTTGGATTCTTGACTTCGGAGGTTTTTTTTTTTTTTTTTTTCCAGTATGTTGAATGTATCGTTCCTCACTTTTGGCGTATAAGGAGCCTGCTGAGAAATCTCTAGATAGCCTCATGAGAGTCCCTTTGTATGTAACAAGTCACTTTTCTCTTGTTTTCAGAATTCTCTCTTTTTCGAGAATTTGACAGTGCGGTGTGTTGGTGAGGATCTCTTTATCTTTAATATTTGGCATTCTGTGTCTTCATGGATCTATCCAATCATTTCCCCCTCTGGAGCTGTGAAGTTTACTGTCATTACTAAGTAATGTGTACTTTCTGATTTTTGGCTTGTTGGGTTGGTTTCCTGTGATGTCTGTATGACTCTTCTTCACCTGTTCTCGTTGTTTCTATGGCCTGAGTAGTTTCAGAGCCAATCTGTCTTCAAAGCCACTGATTCCCCCCCATCCTTGATAGACTATGTCCCTGAAGATAAATTTGGAACTTTTAATTTCAGTTATTTTATTCTTTAGTTCTAGGGTTTTAAATTTGGTTCTTTTCGATGGTTTATATCCCTTTGTTGAGCCTTTCTCTTTGTTCATGTGCTGTTTCTCTGATTTCATTTAGTTGTCTGTGGGTTTCGGTAGCCCATTGAGTTTTTTAGAAGATAATTATTTTGTATTTTTTATAGGAAGCTCACACATTTCTGTCTGGCATCAGCTACTGGTGTTTAGTGTTTATTTTGCCCATTTAGTAGTGATGTGTCCGTCCGTCCGTCTGTTCGTCGCCCCCCCCCACCCGTCCCGTCCCCCGCCACCTAGTTGTGGTAATTGTGGGAAATTCATTGAGCCAAATGTCACTCAACAGTGAGAAGGAGCAAATGGCATGTGGAAAGTTTACAGAGGGGGTCGTTTGGAGGTGAACATGCTCAAAAGGCATTGTATGAATTTTTTTTTTTTGTTTTAACTCTTTTAACCTTGATTGGTTCTTTATGGATGTCACATCATGTATTCTGACCCCGCTTATCTGCTCATCCTTTTTCATCCCCCCTCTGTCCTTGGAACCTCCTCCCCCAAACAAATAAAATGTAAAAGAAAAACTAAAACTCAACCAACCAACCAAAACAAACAAAAATAAATAAATAAAAAGGAGAAGAATCTTATTACAGAAGCTGCAGTGTGGCCATTGAGTCACACAGTCACCCTTTAGTCTGTTCATTTTTACTTTCAAGTGTTCATTGCCAAGAGTCGTTGGTCCTGGTGTGAGGACTCTGGCTTCTGCTACATCAGTGATACTGGGCTCTCGCTGGGGCTCCTCTTGGCTATCCTGTTGTTCTGTGTCATGGAGATCCTGCTGTTTTGGATCTGAAGGTTCATCCCCTTCCCATGCTCCAGCAGTGCATAGATGTGGTGGATGTTGGGGTGGGCCAGCTCTGTTCTGAGCCTGGGTGGAAGCTGGGCTGGTCAGCCCTCCAGCTTTCCCCCATTGTCACTACCTGGCTGAGCTATCCAGCACTGCCTTGACGAGTTATCTATCCAAAGCAGCCTACAGCCAGTATGCTTTTGCGTCCTCAGATGTGGGCCAGTCATACCCATACCACTAGGGGCAAGTGCTACTGTTTTGCCCAGGTGAGGTATAAGGCTCTCTCCTCTGATTGCTGTAGGGAGGATGTGAGGTGGGGGTCAGAGTCAGCTCTCCTGTTCTCGCACCCTCGGGGCTGCTCACCTGCATCTCCGACAACAGGGTCAGCTCTAGCATGCTGCCCAGGCAGGGTGCAGGGCCTGCTCTCCTGTGTGCTGCAACTGGTGAGGGGTCAGGAATAGCTCTCCCACTATTTTGACTCCACCCACACCAGCTCTCTTACCTGCCGCAGGTGGTAATGGTAATGGATGAGGGGGAGAGGGCATCTTTCTCTCTCTAGTTCCACCATATGGCAAGCAAGGTGGGGTGGGGTCAGAGTCCTTGCTCTCATGCCCTCAGAGTTGGCTCAGCTTAACACGGGGTCAGCTCTAGTGTGCTGCTCAGGGGAGGTGCATGCCTATGTTGAGGGGTGGAGCCATCTTTCCTGAGCTCAGAGACAGCTTTCCTACTGCAGTGTCCAGTGAAGGGAATGACCAGCTACTTACTGCTCTGCAGCAGCATTGTGGGTGCACAAGCCTGTGAGACTGTCTTCACTCATATGACTACCAACAAGTAGCTGATTCTTATCATACTTGTAGAAGGACACCGTCAAGTGAAATGTGTCTATCAAGAAAAAATAACCCACAAAAGTTCACAAAGCAAATAGATGGAAATGGGTGAAGACAAGAGCAAAATCAGAGGAAAAATTACTAAGAATTTGAGAGGCTGTAGGAATTTTGATTTAAATGAAAATAGAGTAAATGAAAAGCCTTCCAGAGATGGGAATAACTGCTCTTTTGCTCAAGGACCAAAAAAGCAAAACACAAAAACAAACATTTATGCCTTTGAAAGTGTACGCAGAGTAGACTTTACTCAAATAGACTGAAGGTCACATAGAGAAATCTGGATAGACATAACCACTAGAGATCAAAATAAGTCACAGAAAATCTACTCTTTTTTTTTGTAGTTCAGTTATATTTATAGGCTAATTTTGTATAGTTTTAGGGAATGTCTGGCTTCAATTTTTGTCTATTGTAATCAGATAAAAACCTATCCTTGTTACGTTGACATCCCCCCAGAACAGAGTCAAAACTTTACAGGCAGAAAATGAATAGAAATTTAATTGCAAACTGTGATTATTTAAAAATAATAAACAAATTATTAGCAATACAACTGATATTGAGTAATAAATATGTAGTAAAATAAATTACAACCAAGTAGACCTTATTTCAGGAATTAATTGAAGATTTAAAATTAGGAAATCTTTAACTTAATCTAGCACATTGGCAGAGTTAATGGGGGAAATTTTCCTAAAGATCTCAATAGGTAGAGAAAAGGCATTTAATAAAAACTCAACAGCTATACAGCTATAGAATTAAAATGAATCTGTTGCGTCCTGAATCGAAAGTGATGGTATTTATTGGGAAGGTAATTAATTAATTAATTGGGAAGAACCATGAGAGCGCGGTGCTCATGCTAGGATTAGTGACTTGATGATCTCTTTCTTTGTCTCTGAGCCCCCCCCTCTTATGAATAAATATGAAGAAGCCGAGAAGAGAGCTATCATCAGGAATTAAATCACATGATGCGTTGACCTGTGGTTTACAGCTTCCTAAACTTTGAGAAAATTAATTTCTATTGTTTAAGATGCCCACTGTATGGCCTTTCCCCCTCCCCCAGTTGTCGTTGTTATGGGAACCCAACATGACAAATACATTTATTGATAATAAAAGTTGGAATTAAGCTGCATGTGGTGTTGTACACTAGTAATCCTGGTGCTTGGAGTCTGAGGCAAGGGTATTACTATGAATTTAAAGTTAGCCTGGACTACATAGTGGATTCCAGGCCAGCCTGCGCAGAGGAGTCAAGTCTGGTCTCAGAAAAAAAATGGTAGACAAACCCAAAAAATATCCCTTAAGTGATATGTGTAGGTATTTATATTAACATTTTTGTTTGTGTGGGACACATGCATATGTGGGATTATATGGTGTTAGAATGTTTAATTTCACAAGAAACTTTCAAGCTATTTTCTAAAATCATTCTGCCATCTTGCATCCCTTCCAACACTGTATGAGAAATCTGGATGCTTCTCACCCTTGCTCAGCACCTTGTGCTGTCAGGTTTGTTTTAAAAAATTTAATTTTAGATCAGTTGAGGTTCAAAGTAAAATCAAGATGAGAACACAGAGATCCTCCAAATACCACTCCCTTACTCATACACACATATGTGCTATCCCCTACATCATCTGTCTTCCCTATCAGGGTGGTACATTTGCTACAACTGGTAGACCTACACCAATTCATTGTTACCATTCAATATTAAAGCCATGTGTTGGGAATTTTCTTTTTGGTGTGTACATACTATGGGTTTGAGCACATTTCAAATGACAGGTATCTGCCTGAAGAGTTTAATCCCAGACCTGACAACCTTTAATGTTTCATTGTCTACAGTCTTGCCTTTTCCAGTATGTCTGATAATTGCACAGTCCTTGGATCTTCTCCACCATCTGTATCAGTTAGGTTTTCCTCACTGTGGCAAATACCTGGCATAAACAACTTAAGGGAAGGATTTATTTGGCTCACAGTTAGAAAGGATCTGGTCCTTAGTGTCTGGCTCTGTTAGTATTAGACAGAACATCATGGTGTTAGAAGCATGTGATACAGGCTAGTTACCTCCAGGCAGACAAGAGAGAAAAAATATTCAAAAAGACATTCCCCAAATCATCTACATTCTCCAACTAGGTCCTCCTCCTAAGGTTTCCCTCACCTACTCCAAACGCATAGATTTCAACTAGGGAATCTTAGGAACATTGCTAAGTATGCCAGTTTCTATAATTCATTACTACATATTTGAGTTTTTTTCTATGTATTTCATGCTCACCTTATTTTTTTAGTGCCGAATAATATTCCACTTGGAGATGTTAGCTTATTTACACATTTACCTAATAGAAATCTACTTAAAAATTCTTGTGCAGGCTTAACTATGGATGATAGAAATTTTAAACTCATTTTTAGGAAGATCCAGGACTGTGAGTGTGGAATCATGTGGGAAGAATATATGAGAATATACACAAGTTTGTCTTGGTCCATTGGGGTTTGTGTAATCAAGTATGCTACACTGAGAAGTTGAAAGACAAACCCACCCCTCATAGTTCTGGGCTAGTGAAGGCAGAGCAGACTCTGAGCTTAAGGGCCCATTTCTTGACTTGACTCTTCCCTTGTGCTGTGATGACACTTAGTGGGATGGCTGACGCCTCTCTTGGGCCTTTTTATAAGGATAGGGGTCTAATTTATGAGTGAGAACTTCATCCTCAAAGTCCTCAACCTCTCAACATTGCCACCCTGTGGGGAGGGGGGTTAAGATTTCTTTTAGCATTTAAATTTTGAGTAGGGCACAACTGTTCACACTGAAGCATTAAGGAAGGAAGTGACTGACAGTTTGCTTTCCACCAGATGTGAATGAGTGTTCACACCGCCTCAGCACTATTGTTGGGGCTATTTTGGAAGCAACTACACAGTAATCCAGGAGGCCTCGCCCAGCCAGCATGGCTGGCTGTTTGTTTTTGACTTTCATTTCACAACCACCACTGTTGTGAAGCATCACAGAGGCTTATACGCTATCTCTCTTTGCTCTTGGCTGATGTATCTTTCAGCTCTCTGGTCTGCTTTCTAACTGTTGAGTTTTATTTCTTTGTAAACAGATGGCTCTCAGTTTAGGACAGTTTGGACTCAAAAAGGCTTGATTATTTTTGACTTCATGATGATGAGAAAACAATTTATGTTGAGTGGAAATACTGAGCTCATGGTGCTGCAGGGTTGCAGCTCTGTCCATCTCAATCATGAGTGTTAACAGTCAGTGTGCTACTGGACACTCTGTTACTAAGCTGTGGTGGTCTGCAGGTCAGGTGTGTCCGTTGCTTTTGCTGTTGTTTACATTTTGAAGCCTTGTTATATATTGCTGTCTCCAAAGTTACAGTTCTTCTACAGTATTAGACTCATAAATTCTTGGATTACAAGTTCACACAGGCAGCAGAAATGCATTCTTATGTTTAATATTTTCAATTTATCAGACTACAACCCTATCACAAGTTAGGGGGTGTTTATTTGAGATGATAGTTCTTTACCAAGTAAGTCTTTAACAAACATTTCCTCCCAGGCTGGGTTAGTTTTCACTACACAGACACTGTCTTTTACAGAACTGTTCAAAAATGCCCAGATTTTTAATTATTATATATATATTTTTTTATGTGTATGGATGTTTGACTGCATGTGTGGTGCATGGATGTCTGAAGTCCTCTGAGGCCAGATAAGGTATTCCAGTTCCCTGGGACTGGAGTTACAGACAGTTGTGAGCTGCCATGTGGGTGCTGGGAACTGAACCTAGGTCCTCTGGAAGGTCAGACAGTTTTCTTAACTGCTGAACCATCTCTCCAGCCCCATCAATTCACTGAGAATTATGTTTTTATATTCTATTAAATGTCATTAGGATAATAGTGGCAATCTAAACATATACTGACCTCTGGACTTCCATTCTTCTACCTCTGGTTCATTGGGTTAACTTGTGTGATGGTGTAAGATTGGTGTCTAGACTTATTTTCTCATTGACTCTTGCATGTGAGTATCTGCTCCTATTCTGTGTGCTGGCAAGAACTTGTTTTTCTTTTCTTTGCTGTCCACCAAAGCTCAGTTATTTATGGGGCTCTGTTTTGGTCCACATTTTGGTCCACACTTGCCGATTCCCTTCCCAATGCCATATTTATTTGTAGCAAGTTTTGAAGCTGAGTCCTATCAGCCCCTCCCCCACACTTGTTGCCCTGTTCTTCAATATTCTGTTGCGCATCCTGGGTCTCTTGACTCAGCATATAAACTTTTAAATCAGTTTGTTGATGTCAGCAAAACAATTCCCTGGAGTCTGTCTGGGATCACACTGAATTTACACATCAATAGGGGAAGAAATGGCGCCCTGAAAACATCAAATCTTCTTAGCCATGGACACTTCATTTACTTAATTCTTCCTTGATTGCTTTTGGCAGAAACCTGCAGTTTTCTTCACATAGATATATGCATATTTTATTAGATTTATACCTATGTGTTATTTTTTGGTAATGACATAGATAGCTTTCATTTCAAAGTCCATTTATTCATTGCTAATTTATAGGAAAGCAATTCATTTTTGCATATTAAGTTTGTCTTTCATACCTTATTATAATCATTTATGAGTTCTGGGGCTAAAATGGATTTCTTTGGATTTTCAACATATAGGAACACACTATTTGCTAACACTGGGAATTTGTTTTTTTCTATTTTATGGACTAGGGGTTGAAGTCTTACATGCTCTGTTACTGGCTCTATCCATGACCCTCTTCTTACTTTTAATTTTGAGATCGCCAAATTTTCTCCACTGCCCTTGAACTCACTTTGTAGTCCAGGCAGGCCTTGAACTCTCAACGTCCTATGTGAGCTCCACGCAGCTGGGATTACTGTAATCTCAGCTATTTTTCTTCATCTATCCCACTAGTTAAGTGCTAACAGTGCTGACAAGAAATAGGGAGGCAAGAATCAAGGAAAGGGGCTCTCCTTATCCTCTTTTTGAACTTCAGAAGAAAGAAGGCTTTGAAGACCACAACAGAATGTGGTCCTCAAAGTGATGTTCTTCTGTATCTTTTGATACAGTGTCATGATTTTTGATTCTTTAACAGCACACACAAACATACACACACACACTCATGTTTGCTTCATTCTTTTATTCCTTTTCCCTCCCAATAACCCCCTTCATCTTCCCAACACATCATCCTCCATTTTTGTGGTATTTCTGTCTGCTCGTGGCTATTATTTTGAATCCCCTACTTTAATTAGGGATGCACATTCTCTTTAATTAAGTTTAACTAAGGTTACATGTGTGAGCATGGATGGAGGGTTGTGTACTTCGGAAAGAACAACTTGCCCATGACTACAGCACTGAGGAGTACAGCTCCCTGTCTCCCGGCCACTGGTCACTGCTTCTGGCTCCCCACGGAGGCTGGACCTCCTGACTCCTTCCTGTACTATGATAGATACATTTATATTATGTATTTTTTCTTGTGGGGGTTTTTGCATGTTGAATATTTTAAGTAGTGGGTCTGTGTTATCTACCTTATCAATATTCCTTTTTAATTTTTTGACCAAGGGTCTGCCTATTTAGACTAAGCTAGGCCAAAATTTGCTATAAAGCCTAGGCTGGCCTCAGGCTTGTAATGTGATGTAATGCCCAGCCCAGCTGTGCTGAAATTATAATTTTCATGCCCTTGGGATCTAGAAACATCTCTTTTTCACTTCTAGTATTCATAATTTTTGCCTTAGTGTCTTTTTTAGTTAGGGCAACTAGAGGACTCTCAGCTTTATTTACCCGACAGAGAATAGTTTTGGATTTTATTGATTTGAAAAAGTTAAAATTATAAGATCCTCTGGAACTGGACTTACAGATGATTATGAACTATCATGTGGGGCCTGGAAATTGAGCCTGGGTCCTCTGTGAGAGCAGCCAGTGCCATTGACCCCTGAGCCCTCTCTCCAATTCCTGATTTTATTGCTTTTTGTCTCTCGATTTCCAGGTTTGATTTCACCAATCTTTGCTCTGGTTTTGGGAATTACAGTGCTGCTTTTGGACATTTTGTTCTGGCAACTTTTTCTGCTCTGGGTCCCATCAGCATCTCCATAGGCTATGGCTTTTGGCAGGTTGTGTCTTCATCTAGTTACAACATTTTAAATTTTATTTTGAGATTTTTTTGACCTACTATTGGAGAGTGCGTTATTTAATTTTTTAGTACTTAAGTATTCTTCAAAAATCTTTTTGTTATTAATTTTTAGCTTAATTCCACAGTGGCCTGAGACTAGACATTAGATAGTTTCTGTTACTTTAAGATGCCATCCATCCTGGTGAGAGTCCCATGCAAACTTGAGGTTAATGTATATTCTGCTGCTATCAGGTAAAGCAGTGGGTGACGTTTGGTGCACACACACCCTCGCCCACCCACACACTAAGCTGTTCTTCTAGCAGATGTATAGCTTACCTTGCTTTGATGGAGATTTCACTCTCTCCGGGCATCTTTTTATCTCATTATTTGTTACTTATGTGTTCTCTTTTAGTACTTTTTTACGAACATGTGGTTGTTGTTCGTTAAATGGGATAGAGTGTGGCATTGACTACATGGATGCGGCTTGTCCTGCTGAAATCCCACCTCCACCTCCCACCCTCTCCAGGAATAGTTAACACAAGTCTACTTTCAGCTTACTCACAGGAGACCATGAAGTACTTGCCTTTCTGTGTCTTTCATTTAACATTGCGTACTCTTATTTACTTATTTGGGGGCTAACAGCAGAGTTTCATTCCTCTTTATGGCTGAATAACACTCTGTTGTATGTTTCTGTCACATTTTATTTAGCCAGTCATCTGTTTGGACATCTCAACTTTTCCATATTATATCATCATAAATAATCTCACAGTAACCTTGGGCAGTCAGGCATCTCCTCAGTGTACATTGTTTTTATTTTCTTGTCTATACACACAAAAGTGGGACAGCTGAATTACACAGTTGTTCTACTCTGGAACAAGACCTAAGTGGCCTTGAACTCAACAGAGATCACTTGCCTCTGCCTCCTTAGTGTTGTATTGGTGCCACCATGCCCGGCTTGTAGCAGTTTTCTGAGGCACCTTTACACTGTCGTCATAATGGTTGAGCTGATACTCACCTACCCACATAGGTTATTTTTTCTTCACATCCTTGCCAGCAGTTATTCAAATTACCCTCCCATTTTTCTTTTCAAAAGACTTATCAGTTTATTTTTTAGTTTTTCTTAAATTGTAAGCTTTCTTTTTGTATTCTGAATGACAGTCTTTCACCTGATATACTTGATATTTCCTCTGTATATGTGCCATTTAATTGCATTTTATTATCAGTGTCTTTTGAGGAGCAGAGATTTATATTTTGTTGTAGTTCAGTTTGTCAAATTATTCATGAACTATGGTATTATATATATGAAGTGTTTAGCCCAACATACTTAAGAGTCTAGTATTTTCTTCTAGAACTTAGGTGTTATGTTTTGATCTGTGATTCATTTTGAATTTTTCAAATACACCTCATGGTGTGAATTGAGGTTTATTTATTTCTCTTGGAGTCCAGCACCATTTGTTGTTAAGACAAATCTTCTTTTGCTGAATTATTTTAGAATCTTTATCAAGTAACCATAGAAGGACCTTTCTGGAACTCTGCTCCATTGATTAATGTGTCTTTTCCCACACAAGCAGCTGTACCTTCAGCCTTTTAATTTGTAAGACATTTTAAGTATATAGTGTGTATGTATGTGTATGTGCATGTGTGCTGCCTTTGGAGGCCAGAAGGGGGCATCAGATCCTCTGGAACCAAGTTACAGAGGATTCTAAGTTCACATGTGGGTTCTGGAAGAGCATGCAAGATCTGCTGGTGCTCTTAACCACTGAGCCATCTCTGCAGCCCACATTCAGCCTATCAGAGAGTCGAGTCCTCCAATATGATTCTTCTTTTTCAATATTATTTTGATGTCACCAGATTCTTTGATTTTTTTATATTAATTTTAGATCTAGACTGCCAATGTCTATAGAAAGAACGACTGGGATTGTCATTGAATCTCTACATCACCCTCTAGGGAACTGACTTATTAACAATTTCAAGTCTCTCAATATTTGAACACATTTCCATTTTAAAAATGTTTTTTTAAATTATTTTTCAACAAGCTGATAAATTTTAGGAAGAAGGGATCATTATCCAGAAGCAATAATGATACAAAGAGGCAATAATGATATGCATCAGTTTTGTCTACTGTTTCATACCCAGAGGTTAAGACAGAGCCTGAAACATTTTCTTGTGTGCGGCTGACACTCTATGAAGACCCTTTGAAGAATGTATTAGCACATAGACGAAACTTGTCATTCTACGAACACAGTACCATGTACTCTACAGATTGATAAACAAAATAAAAGAGTAGCAAAAGAAATACTTTTTGAAACTTGGAACATATGTTATTCCGTAACTATTAATTATTTTCTAGAGAGAATAAAAGATTAACAATCATCTGAGATAGACAAATGCTGAAATTAAGTTAGAAAAATACTTAGTTAGCCAGGTGGTGGTGGTGCACACCTTTAATCCCAGCTCTTGGGAGGCAGAGGTAGGTGAATCTCTGAGTTCAAGGCCAGCCTGATCTACAGAGCAAGTTCCAGGACAGCCAGGGCTACACAGAGAAACCCTATCTGTGTAGCTGACTCCTGTTGTATGAGGAGAATGGTCTGAATGTCTATGGTCTACAGTTACCAGTTCTGTGTGTCTGCTATGGAAAGACCCTTGTAGGGGGTCAGATCCACTTCACAGGTCTTTCTCCAAGCCATTCTTCCCCAGTGACTCTCTGAAACATCTCAAGTAGCACAGTAGCTCAAGTAGCACAGTTGAGAAAGCAGAGGATTCAGAGAAAGAGCACACGTTCTGAGTTACGAAGACTTGCATCTGCTACTCTGAGGACTGTTCCAAGTCACAAAGGAAACAAGATATTCAAAGTGCTGCTCAGAAGACAGTAGCCACTCTGTAGTGACACTTGCACGCACTGACATGCATCCTTCTGGAAGTCTGACTACAATGTTCTCTGAAATCCACGCCTAAAGCTTAAGGATGCCTTGTCAAATCAGTTTGCGTTGTTCCATTTCCTTGGGTTGTTAAATCATCTGGTTCCTGCGAATAAACCTTGACTGAAACAATCTTCTGCATGCAACAATAAGCAACTGCTCAATCTGGACAGAGAGCCTCAGTGGCTTCCCAACCCTGCTGAAAAGTGTTAAGGAACAGCAGAGTGGGTCTCCAGATGCAGTATTGAGCGACTTTTCTTCAGTAAGGTCCATAAACAAGTTTTACTTCGCTCTTAAATTTTAGTGTCTTTGTTTTTCTGCAGTGCTGGGTGGCACGTTTTACTTCATTCTTAGAAGCATTGCCATTAAATGCTGAAGATGAATAGGTGCTGGGCACGTGCATCTGGCATGCCACGTCTGCACACTTTGCTTTTAGCTGTTAAGCTTTCTCAGGGGTCAGGGGTGACTGAGGGGGACGGCTAAGGTGGGGCGGGCAGGGGAGTTATCTTTGAATGAATCCTTCCCACTAGAGGGCAAAGGTGGATTCTGGTACATTTAAGACTGTTTTCTGAATTGCTCTTAGTAGTCCTCAGCGGAGGTTTATGAAGAGACATATGTTCTCAGTATTTGACTAAACACACAGACAGTAAAATATGGTGTGCTCACAAGCTGTGCACAGGTACTGAATGTTAAACAGCCAGCACTCTTGGGCATCATCTGCTCAAGGAGAAACCTGAGCCGTCACTACCATAACCTTCCTCTTGCAACATGGGAGGGCAGGAGAGAGTCTCAGTAGGTAGGGGAAGGGTAGGGAGGGGGGAGGAACAGGCGGGTTGGTGTTTACAGTATCGGTTGCTTTAAAGGAAAATCACAACAAAAGGGCAAAATGCTCTAGCTTGGGCACATGCCCACCAGGATGAGCCTAGACTTACCCTTGCCAGGCTTGTATTCCTCACCTTCCCCTGAAGGGGTGTGCCATTGACTTGGCTTCCTCCTGAGATGTCTCGCTGCTGCCAACCCCTCAGATCTTACCGTCTCAGACTCTGTGCTTGATATGACTGTGAGACTTAGAGCCCGGGGTTTCTATCTGGTCCACCTGTGCTTGGCTAGGAGACCCAGGCTCATTTCTTCCTTGAGAGAGTGATGTGACACACTAAAGCCAGATGGACCACACTGAGCTCCATAGCTGTGAGCAGGCCACTGTAGATTCGGTAGAGGTAAGAAGTCTCTCTAGTGGCTGACTCCTTTACCTGTCTAATCTTAGAGCATTTGTCCTGATATTTAGCTCCAAGTTTTTATTATTAAGATCAATTAGGATTTATGCTACAGATCTCTGTGAGTTTGAGGTCAACCTGCTTGCTCTAACATAATGAGCCAGGCCAGCCTGGGCTACTTAGTGAGACCTTTCCCAAAAGAAAGGTCTATGAAATAACTTTTGTGCACAGGAGCATGAAACATTTCTAGGAGTTAAAGAATATCTTTTCTTGTGGAACCAATATTTATTATTCCACTTTACTGGGCAACTGTCCCTCATTTTCAGCCTAGCAGTCACGGTAGGGCCAATCTCCCTGGGCACCTCCACACATGCAGCCCAGCTCAGAGGCGAAGCCAGGGAGGTGGGAGCCCCAGGCCGTTGTTGTTGGCTCTTCGAGAAAGCTATGCAGAGAGTAAGCTAAGCAGATAGGCAGGTGGATCATATCAAAGACAGACAGGCCAGTTCACTGATTGGAATAGATACAAGGAGACACATCTGTGTTACCTGCCCATTGCTGTCACAACCAATGAAGACAATGTAGTGGTTTAGACACCGTCTTCCCTGGATTCTCCTCCTTTGGCTCTTTCTGTGTTTGCACCTTGTCGCGCGAAACCTCGTCAGCAAGGAAGATACAACACCGGATCCTTCTCTCTGCAGTTTATTCCGGCCTTTTGGAAATCTTCTTATCATTCACTCACTCACTCACACGTAGATGAACGACCCCGGGGGGGAGGGAGGGGGAAGCCTGCTCATGGCTAAATACCCTCTGGGCCTCCAATCCCGGTAAGCCACATAGACATCGCCCATAGGTCCTAGGATGCGGAAGCAAGCCACCATCCTCGCCTACAACCAATAAGGAGTTGTTTACTCCCGAGAGCACTCACCATCGGGAAGGTGGAAGGCGGAAACCGGCGCCATCTTTAGGGCGTGGTACAACGCAGCTCTCTACAGCACCTTTCTTTCTCAATGATCGAAGAGTCTTGGGGAGGGATGGAGATGCTGATGTCTCATATGTGGTTGAGCACTACACCGACATGCTGTGCACCAGACGTGAGTTTCCTATTGTGGGGAGTGAGCATTCACACAGAGGAAAATAAAGCCCTGCCTATGGTGCATGGTCACAAGAGCACTTCCCTGCTCCAGTGGAGTACAAATCCATTCTTAGATAGCATATCATTTAACATTTTGAAATCAATGGATTAAAGTCATCTCTTGATTCTGTTCAGCATGGTTGTTGAATTTGTCATAAAGGGTTTTGTTTATATCATTTAGTTATGATCTGTTGTATGATATTTTGTTTGTGTTCTGAGGAGTAAAGCTTGCCTGAGATCAGAGGGTGAAGCTAGCCACTAGTTAACCATAGAGGCCAGACAGTGGTGACACACACCTTTAATTCTAGCACTTGGGAGGAGGAAGCAGGAAGATCAGGAGTTCAAGGTTACCCGGGGCTGCATGAGACTAAATCAGTCTAAAAGAGAAACAGAGGTGGGTGGTGGTGGCTTGTGCCTTTGATCCCAGCACTTGGGAGCTGATGCCTTTGATCCCAGGACTTGGGAGGCAGAGACAGGAATATAAGGGGATGGAGATCCATTCCGTCTGAGATTTCTTAGAGGTTAAAAGTCTGTCTAGTGTCTATTGCTCTGATCTCCAGAAAAACCTTATTTGTCAGACACAAACAAAATATCACAAAACAATGGTCTCTGTGTGTGCATGTGTCAAGATAAGCACATGCCAAAATGAGACCCTGTCTCAAAAAAAGGCTTTCAAATAATTTATGTGCAAAGGAGCATTTTGGCATGTGTCAAAGCAGTTACAGGACAACTTCTGTGAGATTGTTCTCACCTTCCATCTTCTACCCGATCAGATATCAGCTGGTTACTCCCACAATATTTGTGGTATCACTGCATTCATGAGCGTGTTTTGCCATTTTGGTTAGTTCACAGGGCTTTCAGCTGGGTAAGATCATTAATGACCCCCCCCACTGTGAAACTGGCCAGCAGGGAAGGAGCTTTCTGGTCAGTACCAATTTTATATCTTCATGTCCTGTGACCAAAGTGTGTGATGTGTTTGTTCAGCAGTAGGGTCTCAGAATTCCTCAAGTTCTGGCAGGCAACGAAGAGCAAAGGCAATAGCCCGCATAGTTTTGGAGGCCTCTCCTTGTTCTTTCTGCCTTCTATGGGATGTGTACATTTTCTGGTCCATGACCTCCTCCATCTTCATGATGTATCATTCCAACTTTTCCTTTTCTTAATGCCATCTCTATGAAATATTTCCCCTTCCCCTCTGTGATTACTGCCCAAATAACGTCTGTCAAGGTCATGTCTGTTAGTGCGCATGGAAAGATGAAACATTTGCTGCCAGGGTGCCATTTAGAGTTTTACTGGTGGGGGGAAGGGCGTTGGATATCCAAAAAGGGTTGGGGGAAGGGAGAAAGAAAGAGAGGGAGGAAAAGAGGGGAGAGCAGAGAAAGAAAGGAATCATTGCCACAGGTTATTCCTTTTAAAGGAAAGGGTGAGCATGCAGACATGCGTGCGGGGGTGGGGTGGGGGGTGGGGGGGCATGGCCGCAATATGGCAACGCTGGAGACGCAGGAGTCTGGAACAACAAGGTTGATCAGCAATTTGACTTCTGTCACCTTCACCTTTCCTTGCCGTGCAACACACATTTTCAGATCTTGGGGAGAAAGCCATGGCTGTCATGGGATCATTATTCTGTCTGTCACACCAGTAGATGACAGTGAGATAGCCCGAGTTAATGTTCCCCAGATTGCCAAAGTACAGACTTATGGAGGTAAGAGTGGATTTAAAAGGATCCCAGGGCTGAAGGCAGGGGAATTTAAAGTCTACTCATGTTGGCTGGAGAATGTGCTGTGTATATGCTACAGTGATCAGGTCCTTGTCATTCAGCTTCCCTCCCCTTGATGTCAGAGCCTTTCATATTTCATACTTACTGTGGTGATATTTATTTAATAAAAATAGCCTGGAATATCAGAGGACATACTATTTTTATTACATATTCATCACCACAACTTTCCACTCACTTTAATGGTTAAGGCACTTCTCTGCCTTCTCTCTTGGCTCCTCAAACCCTTACGAGTCCACTATCTCTGGCTTTGGCAACCAGGAATGATGATATACCGGTGGTCCAGATGTCTTTGGGACTGGTAAGTGCCTATGCCTTCTTAGGCCTCACAGTGCTTGTCAGTGTGCTCTAAGGGGTCAGGTTAAACCAGACCAGGCTCCTACACATGCCTGCTTCCCCTGCTCCATGCAACCAGGGCAGCATCAGCTCTGCCTGCTCTCTGCTCATCATACATTTGTCTTCATCCGGATGGATGTAAAAATCCTCTGTTCCCTCTTCACACACATTTCAAGCATAAGAAGAGCTCTTTGTGACAATGTTTGTGTTTGTTCCCCGTTACCCATTCTTCCTCTCCTATCTTGTGTGAGTCCTTTTGTAGTGGCTGTTTTCTTCCTAAGTACCTGAATGTGTGTGGGGGGAGGACAGCTCAGCTCTCCCAGTCCACCCACAGACTAGCAAGCACTCAACACAGCATTCAGAAGCCAGGAGAGACCTACTTTTTGGGTGCAGGGGGTGCTCCACGCACACACAATAGCCACCATTCTTTGTATGCTTATGCCATACTTCACACTTAGTGCTGCATATATTCTTTATTAAAACTTCCAGTAACAGGAAACACTGTTGATCTCATTATACAGCCCAGGAAACTGAGGCATTATGATGTTTAATTTATTGAATGTCACGGAGTATAAAGTGACATGTCAGGGACAAGACTCTGCCAGCTAGCTTCTCACACATGTAACCAAGCCCTTTGTCTTAAGTACTTTTTTATTGCTGCGATAAGACTCTATGACCAGTGCAACTTACAGAAGAAAGGTTTTCTTTGGGAATTACAGTTCTAGACGGTTAGGATCCATGATACTTGTGGCATGGAGCATGACAGCAAGGTATGATACTAAAGCAGTACCTTAGAGCTCACATCATGAAATACACCCATGAGACAAGACAGCTAACTGAGAATGACATGGCTTTTGAACCCTGCCAAGGTCTGACCCCAGTGGCACACCTGTAATAAAGACACGCCTTTTAATCCTTCCCAAACATTCCCACCAACCGGGATCAAGTATTCAAACATGTGCACCTATAGGGGCTATTCTTATTCTAACCACCATATGCCTCAACTGTCCCTAAAGGGATGACAGAGATCCTGGCCGCCACACACACATAATGTGTATGTCCTCGGGCATTCAGATCTTCCTGGAAGTGAGTTCAACACTTTTAGGGGTAGGCAGGTAGAGAATCTCAATAAATATTCCAGGTTGACGTGGAACCCACGATCCTCCTGTCTCAGCCTCCAGAGTCTGGAGTGGTAGGGTGTGCCCTCACATCTGGGTTCAGTTGAGATGTTTACAGTATCACTGACTCTCCCCAAGCCTATGATCAGGTTGAGCTGGATCCTTCCAGTGGTGCTGAGAGAAAAGAGAAGAGTTAGGGCAGGCCTTGGACTTCATCTTTACACACGGAGCAGGACAGAGCATGAAGCGAAGTGCAGCTACAGCTGTGCTTTCTGTTGAAAGTGGGGGAAGTGGGCAGGTCCTCAGCTGTCCAGCCTTCACCAGGATAGAAGCAAGGTGGAAACTTGACTTCCATAGCATTCACCTATTCTTGCCTACTTGTTTTTTTTATTATTATTATTATTATTATTATGAACAAAGAAGTCACACTTTCTATCCTTGTATATCCTTATTCAAGGTCCCTTCCCCCTCCCACTACATCAGGTCATTTTTTCTTCTCCACAACTCCCCATCCCCTCCCTGGGCAGGCAGCAGATAGTCCCATGGTCCCACTGACCCAATACTGCTTAGTTCAGTCTCCACTCTTGGCAGATCCAGTTTTGTCTCCCCTCCCTCAAGACTAAGTCAGGTGTTCCTCTAGGGGGAGTGGGATCCAAGGAGTCAGTCTAGGGTGTTTCTGATCCCAAGCTGTTCAGTGGTTGTGGTTTGCCGCTTGTTGCCTACTTGTTTATAGACTTATTTATTTATCATATCTTACTCAAGGACTCACTCAAATAGAAACAAATAGAAGCCAACTATTTATTCCCTTTATCTTGTTTAGGGGCCAGAATTTATTAGCACCTGTAATTGTTTCCTAAGGCTGTCACGAGAAACAAACTGAGTGCCAAAAGCCAAAGGCTCTCTTGTCCCTGGCGTTTTGGAGGCTAAATTCCTGAGCACTGGCAATGTTGCTTCGTCTGAAGGTTCTAGAGGAGACCCTAGTCCCCGGCTCTCTGTCACCCCATGGTTGTTGGTGTCTCTTGGCTTGTCAATGCACCCCTCGGGTCTCTGTTTGCCTTGTCACCTAGCCTTCCCAGTATGTTTCTGTGACTTCCCACAGCTCTCCTGTCCTCACCACCCAGGGTCACTCTTGTAGCACAGGTTGCCCTTAAACTTTCTATATAGCACAGGTTAGCCTCAAAATCACCAGCCCTTTGAGTATTGGGAGTTCCAGGCATGCAGCCACCTCACATAGCTCTTTCATGGTTTTCTTAGAAGGATTTATCTAGGGTCCATCCAACTTAGCATGACCTGATTAGAACTAATTATATCCATGAGGACCTATCTTTAAACAAGGCCACATTCTGAGGTCCCAGGTAGATATTGAGGAAGGCATACATAAATAATAGTTTAGCTACCTGGGACTCTACTTGATTTGGGCTGTACAAACATCTCTCTTCTAATGATATATTTGGCAACAGAATCTTTACATGTACATACAGTATATAAAACCTCTCTCTAAACAATAGAAGCCGTTAGCAAACTGAACCACATCTATATCAAGATACATACAGCCCTTTTTGAATTATAGGATGAATATCTTTTCTCCTTAGCGACAATCAAACTTAGACATTCTTTCCTAATATCTTCACATAGAAAGCTAGGAGATTCAGTCTAGCCTGAATTGATTGAGCATGCACATGATTAAAATCAGATGCATTATGGGAAGGGACATATGCAGTGAGCAAAGGCCTACAAAATCCAAGTTTGTCAATCAAAACAGAGAACTACCGAGACTATGCCTTAGCAACCATACCCTTCTTTTTCTTGAATCTCATAAATGAAGCTCTCCAAAATAACCAGGGTCTTTGGGTTCTCTCATTCACTGTCAGTCCCAAAAATATATTTGACCTGTTCTATCTCTTTGCTTTGAATAAAGCTTCCTTACAAATCAATGAACCCTTATTTAAATCCTTTGACTAAGAGATCAAGAGGTTAGAAACACCTGTCCCAGACCCTGACCATCAGCTTGAGGGGTGTAGTTTAAGGTATAGTCCAACAAACAAGCTGAAACAGCCTTCTCAAAGCCTGTCATGACAGGTAAGCTTAAGTGGACATTTGTTTGTATTAAGAAATGATTAGGGGCTTAATGGAGTACACAGTTAGGGGTGTCTCTGAGGGTGTTTCCAGAGATAATCAGATTGAGAACTGACTATCTGAACTCATCCCTTGGTGTTAGTATTGGGAGTTGGTGGCAGTTGGAGGTGGAGCCTCGTTAGAGGAAGTGGGTATGCCTCACTCTGGCTCTGGGTACTATTCCCCCTTTTTTTGCTTCCTGGTCAGGAATGATGTGAACAGATCTTCCTGGCACATGCCTGACCACAGTGATGTTAGGGCATATGGGGCCAAGCAGCCGTGGACTAAATTCTGTGAGACCAGGAGCCACAAGAGCTTCCTCTTCCTGAGACTGTTCCTGTCAGGCAAGTGTGGCTACAATGATGAAAAGCTCCTTTGACACTTTCTCATTCTCCAGCTTTTCAGGTGTCTCCAGCACTCTTCAGATGTCTCTGTCACAGTCAGGATCATTCAGTTTAGGGACTTAATGAGGGCCTTCGGGTGCTAAAGCTGAGGAGCTTCCTCATTTTCAATCCTAGCCCTATTTGCCATGTGCCCTTGAACAAATCTTCCTGCCTCAGTTTCCTCATTAGTAAAATGAGGAAGACATCACCTTGTGCAATGAATTAAAGAAAATCACGTAATGTGCTGAGAACAGTGCCTTTATCCCAGCAAGCCTTGACAAACAACCCTCCATAGGGCTTTGCTGGTTCCTCAAGACCCTCAACCAACTCATATGCAGGTGACAATTCTCTTTGTCTCTGCAGTCTTCAAAAGCTGGGAATGGCATGGTTAGTACCAGGGCTTGTGTGATCTGAAATTAGGGCATAGCAACTCCTTGGATAAGATGGAGTAAGTGATGGGGAGATTGTCTGCACCAGCACAGTATCCCAAACACAGTCAAAAAGCTATGATGTAGAAGATGAAAGAGGGGTGTTTGAAAATGGCACCTCAATAGACAAGAGTGTGCTTCCTTCTCACTCCAGGACAGCTTGGAGGAGGGACAGTTCCAGAACAAAGGGAGGAATACACCCCAGTCCTCCAAAAAGTGGATGGTGGGGTGTGGACAAAACACTTGGCTGTTGTTTGTTTAGAGTTACCACTTATGTGACCACACACACACAGTACTCATTTTCTTTACTTTTTGACATAACTCTGGAAGAACTGAAAATTTTGTCTAGTAAGTACCCAAAACGTGCTGGGTGATGACTTTTATTACATGACTGATAAATTGAAGCAATCTAAAATACCTGCTTGATTATCCCGAGATAGAAGAAAATGAATAAGTGTCCATAAGACACTTGGGAGTCACAGAGGGAAAGAAAAGGAAACTGGCCTCTGGTTCCTCACTCTCAGCTCCAGCTTGATGGGTAAACAGGCTGCATCAGGAGAGTCAGGCTTCCGCCTCATCACTAGGCCAGAAGCCCCAAGGACAAGAATGGACCTTCTCACTCCTCTCTTGAGTTGGTCCACTTGACCTAAGGAGTGTCTCTTTGAAGATGATGAAAGCCATGTGCCTTTGGGAGATAGAAGCCAAGTCTATTTTCAGCTTCCTCCTTTGGCAATGTCAAGGCTGCCTGGCTTTTGTACCTGGAAGCCACTAAGCAAAGCAATGCAGATGGATATCACCCGCAGCACATAGTGACCGGAGGAGGGGATTTTTCTCAGTGTACCAAGGTTATATGGGCTTCAGATCACAGATGCATGTGACCCCAACTGCTGACCTCAGCTACTATTGCTGTCTTTGCCAGAAATAAGTATGAGTGGCTGAATGACCCATCCTGGATTGTCACAGGTGGGCAGAGTAACGAAGCCTTGAGTATCTGTGTAATGAACCAAGAGTCCCAGATACTCACACATGTACACTTCCCCTCCACTGGGGAGTGTGCTGTCAGGAGCTCTACAAACTGGAATGTTAGTGGTGAGGCATGTGCTCAGAAGTCAGAGCCACCTGGGTTTGACTCTTCATTAGCCAACTAACACTTCTGTGACCTTGGGCAAGTTAATGTCGGCAAGAACTGCAGTTCTCTCTACTGTTAAAGAGAGGTGGTGCGGGAACCTGTGGCAGCAGCTGATATAATGCCAGGTAGGTCCAGATAGTTAACTACCACTGCCTTCATCAGAACATGTCTTCAACTAGAGGGGACAAGCTAGGGGACAGCTGCAAAAGATGCAGTAAGTGTGTAGAACGGGAATGCAGAAGGAAATGGAGAAATAGACACAAAAGGCCCACTTTGAAATGATACTAATGGGATTCACCCAAATTATTGTCCAACTCCAGGGTGCTCAGGGAACATCAAGCCAGATGAATTGTCCACAAATGCCACATAGCAGATTGCTTTCAAACTGTAGAAGAAATAAGGATTTAAGAAAAATCTTTGATTTGAGTATTAAGTAGATAAAATTCCAGCTTTTACTCTCACACATTGCAGTGAAATTGGTGTCCCTGGATGAAAACAGCTCTGACTGCTGAGGGAAGTACAGGGCAGTCCAAGATGGAGGTTCCTCATCTGTGCACATCCTGGGTGGCAGAGGACGGTGCAGAGCTCAGCAGCCTTCACTCTGAAGATCCTTGAAGCCCTAGTGCCCGCTGCAGGGGCTTTCCCAGTCTCCACTGCTCAGGTTGTCTGGAGCCAGAACATTTCATGATATGGTCCTTGCATCTCCTGAGCATACTTTTCTAGACTGGAGTAGTAGCCACTGTGCTCCCATCAATTCCAGCCAGTTTGTGCACATCTATGCTCCAGAAGGGCACTCGGGTGCCTTTCCTAGTATCTGCTGATGACATTGTGTATGAGCCACAGGCCTTCTCTAGTCACTGCTGTGTGTAACCGTGTGGGATTAGTGCTCTTTGCAGCTTTACATGCACGCCTATTGGACTGGGTATCCACCACAGCTGTGCCTACTGTATCTACCATATCTAGCTCCTGACCAGGAATCTTGTGCTCCACATATGTGTCTATGTATCAGGAGACACAGCCTCTATAAGTACCTCTGAGATGGCCCCAGTATCTCCAGCATAAAAATCCCTGCGTATACCCATCTGGGTTTGGGCCTGAAGGTACACATTCCTCACTCTGAGTCCTGGGAGAAGGATTTTTTTTTCCTGTCTCTGCCAGCCTGTGACATTTGAAAGCAGAGACTAAAGAAAACAAGGCAAAGCTACAAGAAATCGTGGAAAACCAGAGAAGCACAGCATTAGGGAATCCAGGCTCTGCAGCAGCTAAGCAGAGAGAAACAGGGTCTGCACACCACCGAACAGTGCTACAAAGTTAGAGTTCAGAGAAGCTGAGTGACCTGAGAGAGAACACAGGCAAGCAAGTGACAGGAACAGGACAATAAAACTGGAAGATCCACAGAAAAGAAAAATATAACCAAACAAGCAGATATTCTGGGACTGAATAACGTAATGACTGAAATTAAAAAGCAAACAGACAAGCAAAAGGCCCGGAGAATGTCAACAGCAGAGCTGATCTGGCGGAAGAATCTGAATTGAAAGACAGACTGGGTGGAATGATACAGACAAGGAGCAAACAGAAGAGCAGTGCAAACAGTGGAGAAGCCACATACACGTTATAGGGATCCAGGGAGGAGAGAGCAGAGGATGGGACCGAGAAGTCCTCCGTGTGGGTGGGAACTCAGCACCCGGACCCACGAAGCTCACTGTCTCCCATAGGACCAGCAGGATCAGTGAAGGAAAGCCCTTTGTCATGAAGTGGACAGAAGTCAAGAACACTGGAAAACTTGAAAGCAACAAGAGAAACGAATATGGCAGGGATGGCCTGTGAGACTGTCAGTGACTTGCGCATGCCCAAACAGGGTACATGGCATATTCAAGCTGCTTAAAGAGGTTGGATGTGGTGGCACACAGCTGCAGTCCAGTGCTTAGGAGGCTGAGGCAGGAGGCTTGTGTGTTAGAGGCCACTGTGGACCACATAAAGAGACTTTGTCTCAAAAACATCCCCCTGCCTAAACCCTAACCCACCAAGTCCTGTCAACTAGGAATTCTATGCTGGACAAAATTCTATTTTTTTTCTGTTTTTCTTTAATTTCAAAAGTTTTTTTCCATATCTACCACTGCTCCCCGTTCCTTCTTTCCTCCCAGTCCTCCCTCAGCCTCCGCATCCCATCCCCCCATCCATTCCCCAAGAAGGGCAAGGAGTTCCACAGTGGGTCAGTTCAGTCTGGCATACCCAGTTGAGGTAGGTTCGATTCCCTCGTCCCAGTATCAAGGCTGGGTTAGGTGTTCCTCTGTAGAGAATGGGCTCCAAGATGTCAGTTCATGCACCAGGAGCATACTCTGATCCTACTGCAAGAGACTCCACGAACTGCCCACACCATTTGACAGTCTTTAGTTTCTTCCCATGAAGATTCCTCAGCAATTGTTTCAGAGTCAGTGAGCTCCAAGTAGTTCAGGTCAGCCGTCTCTGTGGGTCTCCTCCTCATGATCCCTATCCTTTTGCTCATATAATCTCTCCTCTCTCTCTTCAGCTGGACCTGGAGCTCGACCTGGTGCTTAGCTATGGATCTCTACTTCTACCTCTATCCACTGCTGGATGAAAGTTCTATAATGACACTTAAGGTGGTCATTCATGTGATTATAGGGGAAGTCCTGTTTAGGCAACCTCTCTACTATTGCTTTGAGTCCTAGTCTGGGACATCTTGTGGGATAGAGGTTTTCTTAGCACTGGGTTTCTTTCTAACCCCACAGTGGCTCCCTCTATCAAGATACTGTCTCCATCTCTCATGATTCGGTCCCACCTCCCCTTACTTGCTTCCTGTTATGATCCCAATTTACTCAGGAGATCGTCTCTATTTCCCTTTCCCAGGGGGATCCCTGGATGTCTCCAAAATTCTATTTTCTAAAAGAAATAATGACTCCCGTCCCAGACAACAGCTGCAAAGAGGCACCACCAGATCTATCTTCTAAGAAACGCTTCTGAGAAGGTCTTCAGACTGAAATAAAAATATGAGCAACATGAATAAAGATGCAAATCTCACAGGCTAAGGTCAGTATGTGGTTACTACAGAGTAACACTGCTTCACAGTAGCAGTGTTTCATTCACCAAGATTGCTATTTACAAAAAGACCAACTTTAACAAGTGTTCGAGTGATTTCAGACAAAAGCTACTTTTCAGCATTATCATTCAAAATATAAATTGGTGTAGCCGTTAAGGGAAATGATATGGAATTTCCACAAGAAGTTATAAATAGTGTTACTGGATGAAGACTAGGAAGAAGGCTTAGTGGGTAAAATACTTGTCATTTGACTGTGAGGACCTCAGTTCAAATCTCCATAACCCATAGAACACTGGAAATGAAGTGGATGTGTGATATCCAAGTACTTCTATGATGAGATGGGGAGACATCTATGTAGGCAGCACATTAGCTAACCTGGCACAGGTGGTGGACAGCATAAAGGGACTTCATCTCAGAAAGGTGGAAAGAAACTCAAGTGTGTCCTAGGATTTTCACATGCATGTATGTTGTGGCTCATGCATGGCCACACTCACACACATGAATGTGCACACACTTAAACACACTATACATATACATGCACTATACATACACACAAAGATTATTAAAAATGTACCATATGACCTAGCAAACCCCACACTAGATATATTCCTAAAGGAAATAAAAATCAACATTCCAAAGAGGGAGAGCATGCTCATTGTCAATAACAGGTAAGAATTGTGGTATGTCTTCAGTAGGATACTATCCAGCCATTAAAAAAAAGGATAACATTAAGTCTTAGCTGGCTTTCTGGCACTGTGAAAACTCTTGGAATGAGTTATAAAGAAGAAATGTTTATTTTGGCTTATAGCTCCAGAGGTTTCAGTTTTCTGATGTGGGATGCCAGTCTGTATGCTGTGAATACCATTGGTTAATAAAGAGGCTATTTTGGCCTATGGCAAATCAGCTTATTGGAAAGTTGGAATTGCAAGCATAGATAAAGGGGAAGAAGGGTGAAGTCAAAGGAGATACTTCCAGAGAGATGCTGTGTGCTCCACCCAAGAGAGTAAGATGTGATGGAGCACAGGTAAAGCCACTAGCCACATGGCAAGATACAGATGAATGAATATGGGTTGAGTTACATTGAAAGAGATAGCAAGTAACAAGCCTGAGCCATAAGCCAAACAGCCTGTAATTAATATAAGCCTTTGTGTGATTATTTGGGGCTAAGCAGCTGAGGGACTGTAGGTCTGGACCTCAGGCCAGACAGGTCGGAAACTTCTGACTACAGTCCACAGTCTCCAGTCTCTTTCCTTGGAGTTTGTCATGAGGCAGAGCATGAGAGAGAATGCAAGGACATACATGATCATGGAGAACATCATGCTAATAGATGATAATGCTAGAAATAGTAGAGCAAACATCACATGATCTCATTTATATGTAGTATCTAAAACAGTCAATGGAATAGATTGAAATGGAAGCTGCTAGCACTTGAGTGGTGGTAACTGGGGGCTGCTGGTTAGAGCCTGCAGTCTCCACTTTGTAGGATGAGTAAACGCTGATATTTTTCTATATAGCATAATATCTACATGCAATTGCATGAATCTTAAATGACTTCCAAAGGTCCATGGTGCTACTGGAATGTGGTAGCATCTTTAAGAAGTGGCATCTAGTGTCTGTTGGGATCCCAACCTGTCTCTTTCTTTGCTTCCTTGATACTATGAATTGAGCACATTTCTGGTCCATACTCAGCCATGCTTGGCTTGCAAAAAGCAAGATGCAGGAGGTTTAAGAGCTAAACTGTCTTATCTTTATAATGATCTGTTGCATGAATTCTCCCAGTGGTGAAAAGCTGACTAGAAACAAGAAGTGAGGGGCACTGCAATGTATGTTGTGTACTGGGAACTCACTGAGGGTAGATATGTGTTCTGACTACACAAACACAAAAAGGTAATTGTGTGGTGACATATGTGTAAAGATAATTGATGTAGTTATCATTTTACAACATGCATGCATTTCTAAATATTATGTCATATACTTTATATAATTTTATGTTTAAAATTCTCCAAAGAATAGATACGAAAAAGAATTGCCTTTTCTGTAGAAGAACAAGATAAGAATCATATCTTACTTCTTAGAAACCATGGAAGCCAGAAAAAAAAAAAAAGAATTCTGCACTTGGTACAATTATCTTTCAGAAGCAAAGGGGGAATGAAGAGTATTTTTATTTTCAGAAAAAAAATGTTTCAGGAAATTTGTGGCTTGTAGCTATACCTTACAAGAAATGTCAAAGGAAGTTCTTTAGAGAAAAGGAAAAGGATGTGATACAGGTTGTGAGATCAGCTTGCTCCAGGATAGATGGGTGAGCAAAGATTAGGTCAGAAGTGGAGAGTAGAGAGGAAGGTCAATTAAGCCAATTTCCTTTTAAAACTTGTTGTTACATTTACTGTGTGTGCATGTACGTAGGCGTGTGTGTGCGTGTGTGCGTGTGTGCATGCATGTGTGCATGCATGTGTGCATGCATGTGTGCATGTGTGTGAATGTGTGCGAGTGTGCATGCATGTGTGTTGGTGTGTGTGTGCATGTGTGGTGTGCATGTGTGTGTGCATGTGTGTGTGTGTGTGCGCGCGCGCACGTGCGTGTGCACATGTGCATGTTACATATGTGGAGGCTGAAAGTTTTTCCTACCTTGTGGGTTCAGTGCTCGAACTCACGTCATCAGACATGATGACAAAAGCCTTAACCCACTGATTCTGTTGTCAACACCACTTTGTTTCTGTACTCTTAGTTGATCTCATAACTCATCTACACTGATGAGAGCAATTCACAGTTATTTATGCCCATATACTTATGCATACCTGCATGTTTATGTATGTACATGTAATTAGTTGTGCTTAGACTCCAGAAAAGTCAGTGTAGCAATGCTTTTAGGGATGAAAAGGAGGAATTAGGATTATTTTTGTCACTTTAAGGGTCTCATCCTGCCCATGAGGTGGCACAGTGTTATTTCAGATTAGAGTTAGGTTAGCCACAGTGTATCCTAAAAGCCATGAAATAAGCAAAAATAAAAAAGAACATGTGCATAAATTTAAGTATGCATTTTCTAAGAAAGGAGAAACTTGGATTACACAAATACCAAAACCACAACGTGAAGAAGACTAGCAGAAGACGGAAACAAGAGAGAAGTCGGGCCACAGCAGAAAACAGGACACACATGCTGGATAGAACCAGCTCTGTCCAAACCACGTTCAAAATCAATGTAAATGTGGTCACTGAAAAACTCTGGGAGCAAACCAGGAACCAAGACTCAGCTATGGATTTAACACAAGAAAGCCAAAATGTGCATTATGTTTGTATATATGTTTGATTGACAAAGCAGTTCAGATAGTGTGCTTGCCTAGTATGGACCTAAAGCCCTGGAGGTCAGTTCTCTGTATTGCATAAAACCACATATGGAAGTGCACACATATAACCCCAGCACTTAGAGGTTAATACATGAGGACCAGGGAATCAAAATCATTCTCAGCTACATAATTTGAGGTAACCTTGGCTTCATGAGACCCTATGTTAAAAAAAAAAAAAAACCAGTCAATTTAATTAAAAACTTTGAGAACAAAGAAAATTACAGAGATCAAGAAGATTATAACATAATATTCAAGGAATAGTTTTTCCAAAAATATAATTCTGCATGTATATGCATATAATAGCAGAGCATGAAAGTATATGAGGCAAAAGCTGGTTGAGTTTAATGGAAAAATGGATGAATACACTCAGGCAATTGACAACTTTAGCATTTCTATTAGAAATGCAGCAATCTAGCAGACAAAAGTCAATAAGGACATATTCAAGTCAACAGCAGCATCAGGCAATTGGACACAATAAACATCCATAGAGCACCCAAGTCACTAATAGTAAAATGGATATTCTTGTTCACCTCACATAGAATATTCACATTCTTAACCATATTAACATACCTAGAGATAGAAGTCATACAATGTCTGTTCTCAGGTCATAAGTAAATTAACTTGAGATCAGTTACAGGATGATAGCTGGGAATTTAACATGCATTCAAGCAGCATGTGAGTTAGAAAGCATATATTAGAAACAATTTCAATAATATTTTTGACTAAATGAAAAGAAACACAAAACTTACAGGTTTCTGCAAAAGTAGTGTTTGGAGGGAAATTTATAACACCAAGTGGATATATCAGCAAAGAAGACCTGAAATTAACTATCTCATTTTTTGCTTTAGAGACCTTGAAAGGAAACAGCAAATTAAGTCCAAAGTAAAGCAGAAGAAAAAAAGATCAATCTAAGTGAAAACATGAAATAAATACAGAAAAAAATCAGTAAAATCAGAAGCTAGTTCTTTGAATATATAAATTAAATCAACAATCCCCTACCAGGCTCACTAAAAGAGGGTATAAATTACCAATATCATTTATAAGAGAGGAGCCATTTCTGCAGATACTATGAATATAAAAATGAAAAATAGCATAAATAATTCTGTCTACAAATTTAATAACCTAGATCAATTTCTAGACATATATGTTTGCATTTAGCAAAAACACATGTGATGCAAAAGCAGTGCTCTGAATGAATCAGTATCATTTATAGAAATGTGATCATTAATTGATGGCCTTCTAAGCACTAGGCTCAGATAGTCACTAGAAAGTTTCACCAAACATAATTGGAAAAGATGTAAAAATTTTCAGAAGACAGAAATAGAAAGAATATTCTCTAGTTCATCCTATGAGACCAGCATTATCCCAATGCCAAAGCTAGGCAAAGATACAATAAGAAAAATACAGATGACTAGCATTTCTCATGAAGTCACACAAAAATCTGCAGCAAAATATCAACAAATTGAATACAATGATGTTTTCAAAGGTTTTTAGATCAAAACTAAGAGGAATTTATTCTAGACATGCAAGATTGATCTAACATTTTAATATCAGACAATGTAATTTATAACATGTGCAAGCTAAGGAGAAACACCATATTATTGTATAATAAATGAAGAAATATTATTTGACCAAATCACTCATTCATGATTTTCAAAACCATAGAAAGGGAAAATGTGGTGGAATGTTCTCTGTATGCTGTAAATAAAGGAACCGTTTTGGCCTAAGTGCAGCACTGTAGAAGTGGGTGGAGAATCAAAGGAGAGACAGGTAGAGGGAGGGTGGAGTTAGCCAGACTCCATCCAGACCCCTGAGGAGGAAACATGTAACAAATCCAGGTGAGCCTCGGGCCGGGCCACTTGGCAGACAGATTAATGGAAATGGGTTGATTTAAGATGAAAGTAATATGCATGAGACATGGGCCAAACAGTATGAAGTTAATGTAAGTGTCTGATTCATTTTTTTGGGGGGACAAAAGCCGCCTCAGGCCAGGTCCAAACCTCCAGCCCAAATGGGCCAGGAAACATTCTATAACTGGAAAATAGCTGAGAATGTCTTCTACTTCATAAGGAATAGCTACAAAGCCTCCAGATAGCCACAGGCATGTTGACAAATTTTCCTGCTCACAACAGAATGAAAGAAGAATTTCAATTCTTACCCACTTCTTGTCAAAATTATCATGATAGACCTAGGTCAATAGGACAATGAAATAAAAGGTATACTTATTGAGAAGAAATTAAAGTGTAACTGTTCACACATTACTGAATTATTTATCAAAAATCTGAAAGAATTGGCAAAAATATTTCAAGAAAGGTTATGGAATGTAAACTTAATGTGTTAAAGTCAACTGCTCATACTGTATATTACTAATGAACAAATGCACGTTGACATTTAAAAACATAGTAACACACAGAAATGGAATACTTTTCCATAATTCTAGAAAATGTAAATCTAGCATGTATACCTCTGTGGGTCTGAGGCCAGACTGGTCTATACAGCAAATTCCAGGCAAGTTGGGACTGCCATGAGACCTTGTCTCAAAAATATTATATGAAATGGTAAAAGGTTCAGAAAAGCCAGTTCAATGTCAAAGGTAAAAGAAGCCAGAGGACAGATGCTATGTGATTTCAAAATGAATTATTAAACAACACTGGTCACAAGACAGTGAGGTATTGGGAAATGAAGAGTCAGGCACAAAAACAATCTAGAGAGCGTTTAATAGCTACATACACATAGCTACTTCATTTTTGATAAAGAGCAAAAGAATTTTGTTTGTAAAGAAAAGATCTTTTTTTTTCAGCAAATGGCACCAATCAACTGAATATTTGCATGTAAAATACACATCTGGATACATATCTTACATCTGTCATCTAAGGTAAATCTAGTGAATCATGATCATAAATGTAAAACCAAAAAATTTGTAGGAGATAACGCATAGGAGATTATTCATACGATGCAATAACCTTTTATAAAATGCAGGTTCTCATATAGCCCAGGCTGGTCTCAGAGTCACTATGTAGTCAAGAATGGCCTCAAACCCCTTATCATCTTGCCTTAGCCTCTCAAGTATTGAGATCAGAAGCATGTGCCACCATGCTCAGCCATGAATGACAAAGGCTTAAGGTTATACAAAAACTAGCTTTATTTGTAATTGCCTGTACCTGGAATCAACATCTTCTTCAGTAAGTGGATGGGTAAATTAACTGTGGTATACACCAATAATGGAATATCCCTTAGCACTTGAAAGAAGAGAGCTACTGAGAAATGCAAGGATATAAAGGAATCATCACACATCTCAAAGTAAAAAAAGATAATCTGAGAGTGTAGCCCCATATTACTCCAATTATATGACATTTTGGAAAAGGTAAAACAAAGCCGACGGAAAATATTGGTGGTGTCTGTGAGCTAGAGGGGAGGGAGGAAAAAACAGGAGGATCATGGGAGATTTGGAGGGTGGTGAATCTTCTCTGTGTGACACAGTAGTGGTGGATGCATATAGTACGTTTATTTGGGCACATAGAATGCATGCCAAGAGTAAACCTGATATCCATAGTCTACAGGCTTTGAGTGACAAGTGGTGTGTCAATGTAGCCTTGCTGGGTGAGTCTATTCAGGCAATTACTTGCTGAGCTGACAATAGAAATGTATTGTTCGGGAGCCTGGAAAGTCCAAGACCAATGCCCCATAAGGTTCATTGTCTACAAGTTCACATTCCTCACAGCTGGCTTCTTCTGTGTGTAGTCACGTGGCAGATGAGGCAAACATGAATCTCTCATGAATCTTTTATAAGAGTACTATGAAAGCCAGGAAGCGGAGCCCTCATGACCTTGGTCTTTCAAGGTCTCTACTTAATGCTGTTTAATAGCATATATAATAGTAACTATTATATTATAAATTAATTTCCAGCATATGATTTAAGAGAGGACCACAAACATTAAGACTATGGAAACCATAGAAACATAGTAGTGTTGCAGGCGTTGGTATGGGGGAGGCTGTGCTTATGTGCAGGCAGAGGGTATGTGAGGAATCTCAGTGTGTTTTGCTTAGTATCATGGACCAGAAGCTGCTCTAAAAATAATAACAGCTGTTTCAGAGGAAGAAAAAAAGGAGGAGGAGAAAGAAAGGCCAAGGCATTGTACTGGACAGTGTCTAGGTCCTTGCTAGAAAATGAACTCAGTGAAATAAACAGATCCAGAAAACAAAAAACAAAACAAAACAACAAACAACAAATAAAAACCTCTCAACCTGTTTCACTTTCCAGGAGAGCATGGAGAAGAAGAGAGAAGGGGAGACAGGGGGCTCCAGGGTTATAGTCTCCTCTTTCTTCAGGATTAGGGCGCCTCTCCAAAGTGGTAAATGGTAAGGTCATTTGGATCTTGGCTATGGCTTCCTTCAGGTGAAAGCAGGTCAAGAGTGTGATGGCCACCTACCATTCTGTTCCAGTCATATAATCACAACTTTTCCAGGCTTCAATTTCCTCATCTGAGAAATGAGATTGGATTATATATGGTTCTCAACATACTGTAATTTGACTTAAAACTTTTTCAAACTTATGTTATAAAAGTGATGCACATTCCAGAGGGATTGTTTCAAATTTGGAAGTTTGGCCTTTTCTAGGCCAAGGTAGGTCTACGGCCATACCACCCTGAACACGCCCGATCTCGTCTAGGCCAAGGTAGGCAATCAGATCATTAACAAAAACGTCTAATGCTCTACAGGGCACTGTGCTGTCTGTCAGTGGCTTTTGGATGCTGTTTTTCTTTTTGCATAGCATGTCTATGAAACACTCATCTCTGAAGTATGAATGAGACCTCAGCTGTTATAAAGTCAGCTTCTGTTAGATGGTTTTGTCCAGGTTGCCCAGGCTAACATAAGCATTCTGAGCATGTTGAAGCCAGGCTAGGCTAGGATGCTTGGTAAGTAGCTATATGTATTGACTGTGTTTTCAATTTACCATGGCTGTATCCAGATAACTACATTCTGTATGTTGTCTCTTCTGCTTTAACCCATTGTAGATTTGGATCCAAAGTCGGATCAATAGCTCACGCCTCTCTGTCTGTGTAGCTTCTGCTCTTATCAGAGTTCTGGTCCCTGCCCTCATCACCCTAGCTCTCTGCTTGGTGTAGCAGGAACAGCATTCCTAGGAGTAGAACATGAGGATGTTCCTAGTAGCAGGAGGGCAAATTCACATGCTTCCCTCGGAAGAATTGTAGAGCCCAGGGAGAAAAGGATAAATTCGGCCCAAAGTCCGAGTTTCCTACAACAATCACTCTCTAGCCTGGGGACTTGATAACATAGAATATTTCGTTTTCTTCTAGGTCTGGTGAAAAGCTGAGGGTGGTGTTAGGTACTGGAGATGCCAAAGTTGGGGGTCAGGCCCAAACCTGGCTCCTCACTATTATTGTGAAAAGCTGTTTCCTCCACTATGAAATATGCATCACAACAACAATAATAAACTATGTGTGTGTCCATTAACAAAACCGGGCTAGCGTCGTCATTGGTTCCTATTCCTTTGTTCGTGTGTGTGTGTGTGTGTGTGTGTGTGTGTGTGTGTACAGGAGTCAGTACTAGAGCACATATCTGATGACTTCTGCTACAACAGGTTCAAGATCCCCACTCTTCTAGGAGCTGGCAGAATTTACTGGCCTGGAATTTCTGGGACCTAACAAACTCAGAAGGCACTGTCCAAGCAGTGACATAGAGGCGGATCCTTCGGCCTTGGAAGGGGAAGGGTGGACGCAGGGAGCAGGATGGGAGCGCGATGGCCTCGGCAGGGAGAGGCCGAAGCCAGGCGCGGTGCGTGGCCTCCCGGGGCCGGCGGCGGCTGTGGGGCTGGCGGCCATGAGGTTGGGACATGCTCCGACGCGAGCCCGGCCGATTTAGACACTCAGCCCTAATTGCGCCGAGCTGAGCCCGGGCACCCGCTCCGAGAGGATGTGCCTCGCCGTCGCCAGGCCCAATTGCTCCCACTTATCGGGCCCCGCCGGCCCGGTGGGGAGTGCGCGCGGCGCAGGCCATCGATCTGCCGCCGGGATCGAAGTGACCGCCGAGGCCCCAGCCCCGCGGGACCCGGTCGATGCGTCCCCAGGCTCTAGGAGCACCTGTCTCTCGAGTCGCCACGCCTCCCGCGGTCCCAGTGACCCGAATGATGGGGTGATGCGGTGACCCTGGGGATGGGGACCCTCAGCTTGGTTCCCTCTAGTCCCCCACGTCTCTTCCCTGTCAGTCTGCTCCCTCTTGGACTCTCCAGGTCCCTCTTTCCTCGCTCTGCCCATCACTCTTCAATAAGACTCCAGCTCTGCTCGCTGCAGCCCGCCCTTCCCACCCGCCTGCTTCTGACTCCTGTGGCTGCCGGGGTGGGGGACCTCCTCTCCCCTTCTTAGAGAGCCAGTGGAGGGCAGAGGCTTTAAACTGTCAGAACACCCCATCACCCAGCTCTCAAGTCATGTTTCCATTCCAGTGCCTGCTGAATAGGCCTGTCACAGGCATCTCCACAGGCAGACACAGAAATCCAAAGGACAAGGGTGAGGAGACCTTATTTTGTTTAGATTCCAAAATCCTTTAGCAAATCCCTCCCCACGCCAGTTCTTCTTCTTTTCCTCTATAAACTTAAAGCATAAGAAGATACCAGAACAGATTCCACCTGAAAAGCGCTCCACCCCCTCTCAGGGTCCAGGGCCCAAAGCCTGTCTACTCTCTTCAGGGGAAAGAGATCTGCTACTAAGTGTTTCTCCTGGCAATTAATGCAGGAGGTTCAGCTCTCCACCTCCTAATGTGTCCCCATTATGAGCCTTAAAGCACCACCTTGTTGAAACCGCTGGCTCTTACTCGTGGAGTTGGGGCAGCCCCGGGCTCTCCCTGTATTAGATCTATCTTTTTCATTATCTGCAAACCGCGTGGCTTCACTAGCTGGGAAGGCTGCCTCTGTCACCCTCAGGGTCACCACTGTGTTCAGCCAGACATTATGGGCTTCTTCCTCATCTTGTTCTAGCTTATTTCTGATCTTACTTTAAAGAAAAGGAGAAAAAAGTAAAAGAATAACAAAAGGCACAGCATTAATGGCTAAAATAGCACTTGACCAATAAGTACATGGAGAAGACATCCTCCTCCCCCTCCCTCCACCTCACATTTTTTTTTATTACCACAGCTGAAGCCTTTCCCATCTCTGTGTGTGCTAAGAGGAGCAAGAAGACCATTCGGCTTCTGTCTCTTTTACAAGAGAGCCTCAAAGCTGTGGATAGGTGGTATTTACCTGTATCTTCCATATTCTGAGGGCTGAGGCAGGCTCACAAGTTCCTGGCCAAGGTGGGTTACATAGTGAAACCTTGGTTTTGTTTTGTTTTTAACAAAAGAAAAAAGAAATAAAAAATTACACTTTACACTGTGTGTGTGTGTGTGTGTGTGTGTGTGTGTGTGGTCTCTTGAGACAGGGCTAGCCTAGAACTCATGATCCTTCTGCCTTCACCTCCAAAGTGTTTGTGCTTGTGCTACCGCTCTGGCCTTGAAACTGTACTTGAATTTTTAGAAATTATTTAATTAAAAATTGTTTTTTGTGTATATTAGTGTTTTGTAGGAGTTTATACCTGTGTGCGGTGTATGTGAAGTGTGCCCTTGGAGGTTAGAAGGTCATGGATCCCCCTGGGACTGGATTTATAAGTGGTTGGGAGCTACCATGTGGGTGCTGAGAATTGAACCTTAGTCTTCTAGAAGACTGTTAGGGCTTTTATCCACTAAGCTCTGCAAACTGTACTGTTTATACAGCCTAGTGGGATTATAGACACACTGCGATAAACTCAGATCAATTTAGTGTGACTATGAAAAAGCCTCACTTTCCCATGACCGTTTACATTCAACAGGCAGGAAATTGTCATGAACCAGGCATGGTAGCTCCTGCTTGTAATTCCAACATTCAGGAGGCTGAGCCAAGAAGATAGCTGCAACTTCAATGCCAGCCTGGTCTACTTAGTTCCAGGATAACCTGGGCTACTGTGTAAGAGCCTGTATAAGAAAAAGAAGAAAGGAAAATTGTCACAAAAGCCAGATGTTTCTGCAACAGCTCTGATGGCAGTGTCTGCAGCTTGGCTGCAGCTAAGGATTCATCCACATCCTGAGAAAGTATACTCCTCCCCCAGATGCAAGTGAGCACGCCACTCATGAAACACATTGCTTGCAGAACTGTGTGAATTTGTGTTTCTTACCAATACTGCATTTTATTTTGTGATTAGCAACATTACACTATGTTGGTATCTTGGTAGGAAATCATCACTTCATTGAGAGGTTGTATCAGGAATACCTCAGTGTTTGCCACATGTTAAATGATTTATAGAGCCAGCTGATGAGCCTAACAACAGAGAAAGGGATAAGGAAAGTATAGCATACACATGTGTGTACTGTGCATTCACACTCATGTGCGCATGCACATGCACAAAGCACACACACATACACAAGCTCTTTAGCTAGGAAGAGGAATGAAGCTACGTTATTTGTAGAAAAATAGATGGAACTGGAGATAATCATATTAAGTGAATTAAACTAGCCTTAAAGAGACACGTTTTCACTTATTTGTAAATCCTAGATTTTACAGCTACATAAAATCATGCATGTATATTTGACATGAAGATAATATCTGAATTGTCTAGGAGAACAAAGGAAACAAACAGAATGGAGAAGAGGGAGGAGTATGAGGATATTTAATATAAAATATATGTGTATGAAAATGTTACTTATTAGCATGCACAATGAATACACATAATGAAGAAAACTTTAAAAAATACATTTTTAAATGGGAAAGAAACATGTCATAGCTAAAGTGACTTATGCCCATAGTCCCAGCACATAGAGGGCTGAGGCAGAACTGTTTAAGTTTGAGGCCAGCCTAGGGACCTCCCTATTGACAGAATGAGAGTCTATTCCAAACACCAAATGAAACAACGCAACAACAAACGCCTCATGCTTTTTGTAACCATCTCTTAGCATTATTCATGTATTTTAATATGACAGAACTCTCACAGTACCAACTTTACCTGATGCTGCTGAACTCTCAGGATCTGGGAGTTAACCCTTAATCTCAGAAGTCCAGCATCCCTTCCCATCATTGCCATTAGAGAACTTCCTTTCTTCCTTCCATAATGTATTTCTTTTGGGGGTGTGGTGACCGACACAGCATTGTGCTCTCTAGCCAAGGCTTGCCTTAAACTTCTGGAAATGCTTCCACCCAGCTTTATGATCTGATAGGATTACAGCCAGAACCATGCCCAGCTTTCATTTCTTTTTGACATGAGTCTTGAGATAGAGCCGAGGCTAGCCTCAGACTTGTAGCAATTCTCTTGCCTGAGCACCCAAGATCCAAGGTTACAGACCATTACATCTACCTTGGAGAACCATTTCTTCTCAGCTTTCAGCCTGTTCAGCTGCGGAGTGGGTGGGTCTTGCCATTGCTGGACAATCTGAACACTGGATTCCCATGTTCATGTGACTAAATTTTCTCTCAAAATGTATTTATTCAGCTGCATCAGTGGTAACTCCAGAGCACCCCAAGTGTGTTGATGTCTAGTTATGGAAAGAAATCAGTGCACTTACCTGTTGGGGATAGTTTGACCAGGGGCAAACCCAGATTTGAATTCTTTCCTGCTCATCTCTGTAGCTTATGGTTTCTGTATATCCACAATCTGTTGTATGACTCTGACTCTGTGTCCTTATGTCTGGCTGATAATTGTCTGTCTCCTCTGTCCCTATGTCTGTCTCTAACAAAGTGCTATCACATAAACATTTCTACTTTACAGAAATGTTTAACAGAATTTTTATAAAGATTTGAACTTTTCTGTCTGAAAAACAACCAGCACAGCACACAGACTTAGCAATCTGTATCCATGTAGCTTCCAACAATATTTGTTTTGTAAAGTTTCTTTTCAACCCATTTGTTGCTTTTAGCCTTTATCACCATAATGCACGCACGCATGTTACTGTTACTCATGGGTTATGGGAATAGAAGAGTACATAATTTAAGATTACAGCTCTGCATTAGCTTAGGTTGTAAAAGCTGATGACATGAGAAATCTGAGGCAAGTAAGGTTGTCTGCTACATTGTCTTCTTAAAGCCAGGTTAAACAGGCTGAGTACACAGTAGAATAGTAGTCTTGAGTCTTAGATCAACTTATTATTGACTCTGGCTATGAGGTCCAGCAAAAGTTCCAGTCTTTTAGAATGTAAGATGTTTTCACAATAATATATTGCCAGAGCATATACTCATACCTATCTTGGAGAACCATTGTGTTCCAACTCTCAGCCTATGGGATTGTGTTATGGGTGGGTCTTACCCTTGCTGGCCAATCAGGACATTGGATTCCCTTAATCATGACTGAATTTTCACACAAGAGACTGCATCTGGTGCTTGACTTTATGTTACTGTGAAGACAAGAGATTATCTCTCCAGGCATATAAGGGCTTGGGCTCTGGGTAGCATTCTGCTGCTCTGAAGTGAGCACTCTGCTAAGAATGGATCCAGCAACAAGGGGACAGAGGGGAAGCAGGATTAATCAGCCATCTTTCTCTGCATACCGTGTTGGTCTCAGTCTGAGTGGCTTGCCCTCCTAGCCTGAAGGACTTGGCGGCCAGCACTTTTAGAAACCAGAGTCCAGTCGCCTCATTTTACAGATGAGGAAGTTAGGGCCCAGAGAGATCAGGGACCTTAGAAAGAACCAGAGCTGGTCTGAGCCTGAGTCTCCTTGTTCTCTCTTTTTGCAGGAAGCCCAGACTAGCAACTACGATAGAGAAAAGGGGCCAGAGGAAAGCCTGACTGGTACAACACCTGTCATTCAGACTTAAATTACATTAAATTTATCAAATATATATATATTTTTAGAAGCTCACCTGCTTACACAGATGTGTGACAGGTATATGCTAAGGGCCATGTCCAGGCATTGCGTGTGCTGTGGTAAGAGAAAACAGACTCCAATGTGAGAGGCCCCAGGCTGGGAAAATGGCTGTGTGGGTTGCTCACTGCCCAACTTAGGGAGAACCCACAGACATTGATGTAAATGGCATATGCTAGCATTATGCAGAGCAGAACATACAGGGCTCCAAGGGCTCAGGCCGAGTTTCTCTTGACCCTGAAACTGGCTCTGTGCTTAGCAATGCAGAAGAGACAGAGCCTGAGCCCTGGGGGAGTCTGCTGTGTCACATCTGCAGGCCTCTGTGGTCCATTTGTGGGGTATACATTCAAAAGCTTGAGTTCTGTGCTTTTAAAGTCACCAGAGGTAGTGCCAGGGGTGCATAAAGTAAGCTTTGCTATGTTCTGCCTAATGCCAGGGTTTCTTAACAATTTCCAGTAAGTGTGGGGGTGGTTGCGAAGGAGCCGGAAGGTGCTGTGGAAGAGCTGTGCACAGCCAGTCAGCAGAAGCATCAGTCAGTGTCTCAGCTTGAGAGGCTCATTAAGCCACCAACATCTCTGACAGGTTTGGTATAGGTAAGGGCAGACACGACCCTCTTCTTCTCATGAGTGGC
Organism: Sigmodon hispidus; assembly: GCA_004025045.1. Classification (NCBI taxonomy): domain Eukaryota; kingdom Metazoa; phylum Chordata; class Mammalia; order Rodentia; family Cricetidae; genus Sigmodon; species Sigmodon hispidus. Next base: position 103,279 of record PVIH01003397.1, read on the forward strand.
CAGCCCTATACCTCTGAGTATACAGGCCTACCTGTGTCAGGCTCCTGCATCTTCCCTGTGTGCCTCTGGAGGTGGGTCTTCCTCCCTGAAGTCTTTTCCAAATACCAAGTGATTTCCTGCATGTGCAGATTGCATTTTCCCCTTGAAAGTTTAATCGGAATGCTCAATGTTCAGTTGCCAAGGGCTGTGAACTAATTTTTCTTGTCATTGCCACTTGGTGGAAATGTCATCATTAGTGAAGTAGATATGCTAAAAAAGAGAGGAGTGTGAGGGGCATCTTAGCTCTCCCAAAGGCTCCAAAAGCCGCAGGGACCCCAGACCCCAGGCTGGGAAGGGGAGCGTTCTGTTGGGGTGGGCACCCTGAAGATGTGCAGTTTGGGACCTGACCACAGGCTTTGCTCCTGAGTGGAGCCGGGCTTATTTCATCAGTCCTTGTGCCCTGGGGACAGGCAGCGAAAGCCCTGAGTGACCCCGGTAATGAGAACAGTTCCTGAACGATGGCTCTTCGTTTTGCTAAATCACAGTTCGCTCCCTGACCTGACTTATGTAAGGGTCCTTGTGGCAGCAACTCTCTGCAACGAGGCTGCAGTGGCTTTGGGGACAGGCAGCCTTGTTGCTTGTTAATGGTCACTGAGAACTCACCCAGTGGCCAGGGTAGACTTCAAGTTCATTTCCACCTTCAAACATGCTTCCTGTCTTGTGGCGGCTGGGTCTGCTGTTCCTCTATCCTCTTAGTTGTGTACCCTGCCTTTTGTTTTGTGTGATTTTCCTTTGCTAAAATGATGACAATTTAATAAGACTAAAGCAGCAGGAGCATAGCTGTGGACACCTTTCTCTACTGACCTCTGTCCTTGACACACAGGGATGTGGGGTACGCTGTTAACCCTCATAGTGCACCCAACATTTGCTCTGGGAAAAAATAGGCCATCATCAAACACAGCCCAATTCTGAAGACCTGTAGAAATGTGCTAGACAATTCCATAAATATTCTTCCCAGGCCTTTCAGATGCCAGCCAGGGCTTTAGCACTGAGCCACAGGCCCAGTACATAGACAGCTCCATGAGGTGAGCTCCATAGTCTTCATGTTTCATGAGAGGAGAGACAGAAATGGTCTGTGATTTGTCTCATGGTCTGTAGTCTAGTAAATGGCTTTGTTGGGATTTGAACCTAAGACCAACTGTATTCTTTATATTATTTTTGTGAGGCTTTTTGCTAGCAATTATGAAATATGGCTTCTTTCCAAAGCTTGGGACACATGGGGGAATAGGTGACTGACATTCTTTGGGTCTCAGTCCTTCATCAGTGTCCTAACTCTCTTACAGCTTTTTGTACATGCCAAATGGATGATATGGGAGGACATGGGTTGAGGTTCTGCATTGGAGCTCTTAGGATATCAGAAGTATGGTGTTGTCTCTTCCTAGCTAATTTTGCAACAGAAAATTGTTGGTGGTATCAACATAAACAAATCTCTCTTTTCTTTTATGTCAACTTTACAAAATGTATTTTTTCTATTACTATACTAAACTCTCTTAACAACCCTTTGATTGACCAGGGCTTAGAATTTCTCCTCATTTTAGGTGATGGCAGCCCAGCAAGAGCAAGTGACTTTTGCAATGTGACAGCCACTTGAAGAATCAAAGACAAGACTGAAATATTTTTGAATGTATTTGTCTATCCCCAAGTTCACTCAGGGCCTGCCTCTAAGAATCCATTTTGCATTGGAGTATTTTAGAAGTGCTAGGGGGAGGGGGAGGAGGGAGAGAGGGAGGGAGACAGAGAGACAGAACAGGTCTTCTTGAAGGGGCTAACCATGTATGAGCCTTGGACAAAGAAAAGAAGCAGACAAGCAATGACCTCTCAAGGTCATTCCCTGCCCAAGGTCTCTCTGATTTTGCAGGATCCAGATGCCATCCTCAATACTCTCTCCACCTCTCTCACCAGGGACCAAAGGCTCAAAATTAAAAAGTCATCATTTGCCAGAACAAGGCAGCTTTGGGCCCTAGGGCTCAGCCAGTGAGGACCACACTTGTCGCTGCCTGTTCACAGCTTGCCTGGGTTGGGGGTTGGGAAAATCCTTGCCATCTGGCTGCTGAACCACACTGGTCAGAGAGGACACAGCAGTTGGCTGGGGTCCCTGACAGTGGAGTGGAAGCTGCAACTTGTGCCTGGATTTGTCATATATCTTGACTTTATGTTCCACCACTTCTTTTTATTTATTGTAAAGGCTTTTAATTGTGCATGTGAGTGTAGATGCCCTTGGAAGCCAGAGGCCTTGGATGTCCCTGAAGCTGGAGTTACAGGGAGTTCTGAGCACCAACCCCCAATGTGAGTATTGGGAACATAACTTGGTCGGTTACAGGTTCTGACCTGGACTTTCTGGGCGTGCATCAAAGGTTTAGTCTCACTCTCAGACTCACTTTGCCTCAAATACTCACACACAGGCTTATGTCATTTTTACGTTGATTGACCTAGAACCCAGACATATAATTTGCTAACTTCTTCATCTGAACTCAACCCATCTTGTTCAGCTGTGCAGCTCGGTACTTTTTCTCAGAGCAGCATTTCAACTTCTTTCCCCTGGGTCTGCTGCCGTCTCCTTGTGTCTCTGGCAGCTCTCTGGTATCTGTTTCTGTTCTTCCTGTGCTCAGAGTTTTCTTAGCCTGGTAGCCCTGCACACACTTCCTGTCTGCCTTTTGGCCAATCAGCTTTTATTAAATCCACAGGTGGGACAATTATTTAAAATGTAACATATAATCCAACTACACTTGGTCCTCTATAAGGGCAATGCATTTTCTTAATGGTTGAACCATTTCTGAAAGCATTCATTCATTCACTTATTCATTTATTATTTAATTAATTAATGTTCATATATATATATTTTGTGTGTGTGTGTGTGTGTGTGTGTGTGTGTGTGTGTGTGTGTGTGTAGGAGATACATATGTCCATTGTGCAGAGGTCAAAAGAAAACTTTGTGGGGCTGGTTATTTCTTTCCACCTTTTTATGGGCATACAGAAAGCATTTTAATCCACAGAGCCATCTTGCTAGCTTTTACCACATCTTTCTTATCTTTTTAATTCACATTCTAGTTCAATCCTGAGCCAAGGCCAGGCCTAAGGAAAGTCAGTGAATCTATAGAAGGGAGCAGGGTGTGGGACATAGAGAAGGAGGGAACAGGTGAAAAGAAAGTGAAATGTCCTTTCAATCAAGTGACAGAAATCCTTGTCTTTTGTTTTTCAGCATTCCTATTACCTGAATGTCTTCCTTGGACCATGCACACCGTGCAATTGAGGGGTGCAGAGGGAAGTCAGAAACTGCCTTTCCCTTTGTAAGAAGCGACTCCCGCTGTGTGTTACATTGTGCAGCCTTGACTGAGCTGTTTTCTGACTTGCTGAAACCTGGGTTCAGGATCTCAGACAGAAGTCAGGAGTCATGGGCAGAAGAGGCACCTACTCAGTTTCCATCAAGTCCAAGCAGGAAAGGTGGGTGAGGGAGTACACAAAGCAGAGTTGTGGGGAGTGTGGCAAATGAGACCGTCCCAGAGAAGACAGCGTTCCTTAGCTCTCATCTGCTTTCATGGAGGGAAGAGGCCTGAGATGAACATATCTCCTGATTTTTCAGAAGCCCAAAACTTGTATGTTCAAAAACCTCTTTCAAGCAGTTGATAGCTAATTCAAATAAGTGTTTCAAAAACATGGTGAGGGAAACACACATGTGACATTTGGGCTGGATTGGCCTGGCCATCTCTGTAGTAGGAAAGATTTAATATGAAGTAGCGAGTGAGAAATGTAGGTTGGTCAACAAAATAGGAATCTGTGGTGATATATATTTAGTAAATTTGTCTGGAATATCAGAGGACAGAGCTATCTCTTCCATTTTGTTTTGGCTTTGGTTTTGAGACAGGGTTTGTTGTGTAACAGTTCTGGATGTCCTGGAACTCACTCTGTAGACCAAGCTGGCCCTGAAGTCACAGAGATCCTTCTGCTTCTGCCTCCCAAGTGCTGGGACTAGTGGCGTGCATCACCACTGCCTGGCTATTAGGGCTTGAATTTACAGAGATCCAGACGAATCTCTGTCTCGCTAGTGATGGGATTAAAGGCATGAGTCACCACTTCATAAATTGACTGTGGGTGATTCTGTCCTCTGATATTCCAGTCAAATTTTATACAATATATCACTAAAAAGATCAAAGAACACCAGCGATGTATAGAGGAGGAAACAGCTGAAGAGGAAGATCTGGGTGTTGCTTGAAAGACATTCTGCAACAGGACAAGCAATATTTGAAATGGAGGTATCTTAGTTACTTTTAAATTGCTGTGATAAAATGCCATGACGAAGACAACCTAAAGAAGAGTTTCTTTGGAGCTCACAGTTTCTGAGGGTGGGTCAAATGACATCATGGTAAAAAGCATGGCAGTGAGCAGGCAGGCAAACATGACATTGGAGAAGTAGCTGGGGACTTACATATTGATCCACAAGCATGAGACAAAAAAGAAAACTGGGATTGGCATGGGCTTCTAAAACCTTAAACTCTCCCAGTGATGCACTTTCCTTAAGAAGACCACACTAACTCATCTTTTCCAAACACTTCTATCAAGTGAGAACCAAGGATTCAAACATATGAACCTATGAGGCCATTCCCATTCGAACCACCACGGGAGGAAAGGGGATTCTGTCCTACCTTGGCTGGATGACATTAAATTCCATTACTTTTAATGTATATGTGGCACTAGTGCTGTGAGCCATGTTGACTATAACTGCCCAGCTCAAGAAGTTTGAGAAGAGAACAATTTTAGCCACTAGGCCAAAGATACGACAATTCTTGTGATATTTTGGCAAAGAATGTGGCTGCTGTCCTAAAAGTCTGCCAGAGGCTAAATTGAAAGTTTTGGACTAATTTTGTTGGCAGAGGAGATTTCACTCTAATATTGCCTTTGTTGTGTGGTTATTAGCAATCACTCTTATGCAATTCTACAAAGTAACAGAGCAAGCAGGGCAAAGAGAAATATAAAATGTACAGTTTAAAGAGAAAAGAGGCACCAGAAATGTTAATGTTCAAGCCAAGACTTGTGCTAAAAGAGATAGGGAGAAATAGACAAATGGAAGGATGCCCTCAGGGCAAGACAGCATCAGGCTAAACCTGCAGCTTATAAAAGAAAAGGCCTGAAAATGTTTATGCGCCTCAAAAGCAGTATCAAACCAAAGCTGTGGCATATGTGATTCAAGAAAGAGAAGGCATCCCAAGTGGGCAGCTCAACTTGACAGCATCAGCCATGTGGTTCTGAAATGGCAGCATCGGCTGTGTGGTTCTGATTCTAGAGTCATGAAGGATAAACAAGGAAAGGGTTTGTAGAATCTTTCTATGCTAAGAAGGTGAGCTTCTGAGGCCAAGTGTGCGGCAGGGAAGTCCTTGCACGGAGGTCCTGGGAGGCCAGTGCATGAAGCTGTCAAAATGAAGCCTGGGATTGCAATGGAGACCTTCTGATTTTGGAGGTGTCAGAGTCATGGAATACCTGTCAAGGAGAGTTGCTAACAGGGTATGGAACCAGCCAGAGAGAGAGAGAGAGAGAGAGAGAGAGAGAGGTGTTATATTCTGCAAAGCCGGAGGGTAAAGCCGTCTTAGGTCTCTGACATCAGACATTGGACTCCAGGATTTGGAGTTTGCTGTGCTTGGTTTTGATCTTGCTTTTGTCTCATATTTCCCACAATGTCCCTTTCTTCTCTTTTGTAGCTGTAACGTATATTCTGTGCCTTTGTATGCTGGAAGGATATAATTTAAATTTGAATTTTATAAGGGGTTACAGTTAAGAGATTGCCTTGAGTCTCAGAAGAAACTTTGGACTTTGAAACTCTGTCGAGACTGTGAGAGACTATGGAGACTTTTAACGTTTAACTAAATGCATTTTGCTTTATGATGTGGCCATGAGTCTATGGGGGCCAGGGAGTGGAGTATGCATGGTTCCCAGTTGGTGGAACTGTTTGTGGAGGATTAGGAGGTGTGGCCATCTTGGAGGAGGTGTGTCACTAGGGGTAGACTTTGAGGTTTCAAAAGCTCTTTCTCTGCCTTGTGCCGTGGCTCGGTCTGTTAGCTATTCTTCCAGAGCCATGCCTGTCTGTTTTCTGCTATACTCTCTGTGATGATGGACATAAATACACACTTCTGAAAATGTTAACCCCAAAGAATCTCTTCTATAAGTTGCCTTGGCTATGCTGTCTTATCTCAGAAATAGAAAAGTAAGACAATATGCCAGTAAAAGACATTCTCTGGAAATTTCTATTTGCCTATAGCCTCAGGTATGTTGTTTTAAAATTTTAAATTCTATTTATTTATGTATGTGTGGGTACAGCTGCTGTGGTACCAAGACCGACTTGTGAAAGCTGTTTCTCTCTTTCTCCTGTGTGGGTCCTGGGGCCCAGACCCAGGCCAGCAAGCTGGGAAGCAAGCACCTTTACCCATGAGCCATCTCTCCAGCTCTGTTTGGTTTTTGCCTTAATGTAAATTCCAAGAAGCCCAGATTACACAGAATCCTATCTTATATTTAGGTTGAAGTAACAGGTTTGATGTTTCAGGAGTTATTCTATAAATTTACTATCATAATGGTCAGTGAAGTTCTTGGGCCCTGGAAAATGTTCCTTTGATGTAGTTGGTGAGGATGATTTTGGGGACCTTTCTACCTTAGAACTCCAGGTAAACACGAGATGGGGGCTGAATTTTTCTCAGTTGTCTGTCTTAGTTCACCTGTACCTCTCATGTGGTTTTCTGCAGTGAATGCGATTCTAGATGCAATGTGCGTGAATTGTGTGACACAGACGGACACACAGCAGCTATTTTTATCCACACCCAAATAAAAGGTGATCTGATCTGAAATTGGAGGAAAAAGTGGTCATTGAACGGTGTAGGGAACACACATTATACCCTTCTGAGGCACTTTGTGTGTGAGTGAAAAGCACAAGTGTGTGTGTTTGTGTGCATGTGGAGGTCAGAGGTTATGGATGAGGTTTTCCTCAATTGCTTTTTTACCTTATGTTTTTGAGGCAGGATCTTCCACTGAACTCAGAGCCCACTGATGGGCTAGGCTGGGCTGGCCAGCATTCCCAGGAATCTTCTTCATGATGGGATTACAGACATGCCTCACAGTGCCTGGCATCTTATGCAGGTGCTGAAAGCTGAACTCAAGTCTTTATGTCTGCATAGCAAGCATGTTAACAGCCGAGCCCAGCTTCTTCTGAGGCACTTTTCAAGGGGGATTTTTTTTAAACCCTGGGTGAGTTTCCCTTGTGTGTTAATGTTGCAGTTAACCATGCACATATTATTCAGTGAGCTGCTTGAAAAAGCTAAGGAAAATGCTGTAACTGTCTTGACTGAAGAGGAACTGAACTCCCAGTTCTGTAGATAGTACAAGGTCCTTAAGCTCATGTTCACCACTAGAGAAGCCAGGAATGTTAAACACACAGGGTTATTTTTTAAACAGAAGAGATGCATAATCTGTTTTCCTCCCAGAAGGCTGGGAATGGATGTAGTTAACAGCTTGGTGATCTGTGCTGTCTATAGGGCCAGGCCACACCGGAATCTCCCAGACTATAATATTTATCTCAGACTCTTTCTCTCTATGTCTTTATCTTGAGCATCATTTCTCAGTCAAAAGAACCCATCCTTTGGAGAGATGTCAAGTGCACTTTATAGGTTGGTGACCTATGTGAGACCACACCAGATCGTTCTCTAGACCCTTAAGTCATAGAGCTCACATTGTAGAAGAGGTCACATGTACTTTGTGAAAGAATTTTAATGTAGTTGTACATTAAGCTTTATCGTACACACAGGATTAAGTTTGTTATTACCAGAAAACTATTTCCAAAATTGTACTGTATTTAAATGTATCTAAAATAAACCACTCTAAAAGTCTGAACCAGCACAGGCTACTGAGTTGTGCTGAAACAGATTTCCATCTTTGCTTCACAAAGACCGACACTTTGCTGGTGGTGGCATGTGAAGAGACCCTCACAAGACAGTAAGCAGAAGTTTGTGAAGAGCTGAGGAAATTTGGTCTAAGCTGTTTTCATACCTTCAGACCATACACATGAGCCACAACCTAGCAGTGGATAAACAAACTGGAACCTGATGGGAATCTTCTTTAACAAATGGTCTTTTACAGCAGCAGAGTTCCAGGCAGTTGCAGATGCTAACCCACTGTACCACCTCATGCTTAACTAAGGCAAAGCCAGCGGGGCTCGTGTGCCATATTCTTTTCTTGACTGTGAGTACTGATATTGAGTGGGTCTCTCCTGATCCTGGGTACTGCCAGATTCAAAAACCTTTTGTTCAAATTTATTCTGCTAAATGTACTTTGCCTGACATTTTATTATTAATAGTATTAGTACTAAATATTTTACTGTGGGGGAGAGTCATCCCAGGTAGAGGGAGCACAGCACAGAATGACAAAAAATTGAAAGGAAAACATCTGGATTAATCTTGGAAATGCAGCGTCACTTTGCTGTGGGTGTTGGTGCCAAGTACCATTATTATCTACTGCCATAGGCTGTAACCAAAAGTCTGAATTTTATCTTACAAATCTTGTTTTGGAGCAAAATTTGAGCCATATGATGTTCCAAACCAACTTTAGAGATCAGCTCAAGAAACTGGGAATGTGGACAAGATGATTTTAATTAAAGTTTCTTTATTGGCACATGCACTGTACAGAGCGTTAGAGTTTAGCATATATATTCAAAGGTGAGTGTAGCACACATCTTCTCTTGACACTTCCAATTCTCTGCTAACCCTATTCTTCTCTCAGGTCATGGGACTCTAGTTTCCATTCATATAAGACAACATGTAGCACCTGACAAGATGATCTGGAAAGTTCTACCCTTCTCCAGGTTCCCAGATTGTTTTCAAAGCCCCCTTTCCTGTTAGGAAGCTCAGCAATGAGTGGAAGTGTTTCCGATTGGCAGACCTGTACAAACAGATTTCTAATCTGTCTGCCTGTGGAAACTCCCAGGTGCCTTGCTTATGTGTACCGCATGCAGATACTTCATCTGTTACCTCACTTGAAAAATAAAATCCAGTACTATTTCTGTGATGTACAATGTTAGATTTTTGTGGGTAAAAAGACAATTAAGGCAGACAGAAGACAGCAGTCAGAGGCCTGCCCATGGCACAGTTCTGCACCCCTATGATGTGTGGTGAAGAAATGAGAGAGTGTGGAGAAGCTCATGTGCTGTGGAGAGAGGCAGAACTGGAGAGGTGTCAGCAGTGAGGAACAGGCCTGTGAGGGCAGTGAGGAAGCGGCCTGTGCTGTCACCTGAGGCCAAGTGATAACCGGGCTTATGCTGCAACCAAGGGCCAGGTCTGCTGCGGCTGGGGTCAGTGTTGATGTCTGTGGCATTGTTTCCAAGGGCTTGCTACCTAAAGCTGTGTTGATATATGAGGGACATCCTGAGCAGACCCTGTCCCTTGCTGGCCCTGGGAGAGCTGGCTCATACCTCAATGGCCACTTCAGCAGGAGAACAGGCCCACAGGTAGGAGAGCTGGCCCAGATGGCCTGGGAACCAGAGAGATGGCGCTGCCCTTCATTGGCCACCACATTCTGAGCTGCTGAGCGGCTGCATGTGCCTGGGTGCAGGAAAGCTGCCCTGGTGAAGGTCATGCCCTCATGCACAATTGGTCTCCATGGGGTGGGTGGAGAAGAGCTGACTCCACCTCTCCCTTGAGAGGACAAGTGTCCCAATGGAAACCAAGGCTAACTAACTTAACTACCACTCCAGCCAACATCCAGGGCTTTGAAGTGACCCACCCCAGCATCTGTCCCATCTATAACCTGCTGGAGTGCATGAAGGGATCAGTCCTGTGGAACCATAGGTGCAGGATCTCTGTAACTCGGGGCAACAGCAGGATATCTGAGAGGCGTTTAAGTGAGGGTCCAGTATTGATGGTATAGAAGGAATCAGAAGCCTTGAGCCAGACCAGCAACTCATTGCAATGAGCATTTGAAGAAAAGCTGTTTGGGCAAAAGAGTATATTGTGAGACACACCCAGCTCCTAATGCCACTATGACAAATGTGTGATGGAGAGGGGGCTACAAGGGTGGAGGGTGGACATGGAAGGACTGGAGAACGAATGGGATTGGTGTGCATAATAATATGAAGTTACCCCAAAATCAATAAAAAATGGTTTTTTTTTTTTAAAGGAGACAAGAACTGGGCATGGTTGTATGGAATTTCTGTCCTAGCCTTGCCCTGAGGTCCAAATGTATCTCTCCTGCCCTTGGCCTGGCATAACCTGAAGTTTGGATCCACAGCCCCGCTTGGTCCCAAATTGTCACGCACCCACCTCACCAGCAAGGAAGACGCGACACCAGGCTCTTCTTTCAGCAGTTTTATTCAGGAACCTTGAATTCTGACTACTGACTTACTACATCTTCTCTCTCATTCTGACCATGGGGAAACCCGCCTGCAGCATAAATAGCCTCTGGGCAGCCAACCGCAGTATGCCACGCAGGCACTACCGATAGGCCCAGGTACACAGAAGCAAGCCAGATCCTCAGCCTAGCCAATTACGGGATAGTTTGTCACTGAGAGCACTCACCATGTGGAAGGTGGAGGGTGGAAGCCAGCGCCATCTTTAATGCGTGGCTGCATGCAGCTCCCCACACCAAATAATCACACAAAGGCTTATATTAGTTACATGCTAATTGGCCTATGGCTCAGGCTTATTGCTAGCTAGCTCTCGCATCTTAACCCATTTCTATTAATTTCTATTAATCTGTCTTACCATGTGGTTCATGGCTTACTTGTACTCTATTACACATTGCTTCTTGGGAGGCTGGATTGTTTCTCTCCTGACTCTGCCTTCCTTCCCTTGTATCTATGCTTGGATTTCAGACTACCTCTAAGCTTCTAGGCCAAAACAATTCTTTTATTATCCAGTGGTGTTCACAGCATACACAAAGACATCCCACATCACATGGTGGTTCAAGGTGGTTCAACTATGTGATCCCAGAACTTAGGCGACTCTAGGAGACGGGCTGATTGAAGTCTGCGTGGTCCATATAGCAAGACTCAGTTTCAAAACCAACCAAACAAAAGCTACAGGCAAGCAAATAAAAAGATAAATAAAATGGACATAACACCTGCTTTCATGGAGTTACTCAGATAACAATCTAGGGACAGAAGCACTGGAAGGAGACTTATAGGTACTAGGCAGGGAATGACTTGACAACCTTGGCAGAGTAATGCACCAGAGCTGACTTTCTTCTGGTGCAGTTTTTTAGCTGAGATTAAAAAAATAAGCAGGGGTCAGGAGTAGAGGTAGAACACTTAAGTGTCCAGGAGAGTGTGAACCAACCATGGAGAAGGACTGAAAAGGGCAGCCTAGCTGGAGAAAGAGAGGAGGGAGGAGAGAGAGAATCGGGCAGAAGGGAGCTAGATTGCCATCATCCTTCAGGCCACTGCAGAAGCAGAGCTTGTCTTTGAAAAATCAGAAAATGGCACCATTCAGTGAGAAGACTGGAGAGCGGGGATTAGGAAGCCCTTTCTGGGGTCCAGAGCAGGGAAGGTATAGGTAATTAGGTTTAGTTGTAGAGAAAGATGTGGCCAAAACAGAAAAATACTAGCTTGATTGACCATAGCAGAGGGTGTGGTCAAGATGAACTTTTGATTTACATGCAGATGTCACATCTCACCAAAGAACCAATAAATTCAGAGGCCTTCTTGTCTTTGTAATTATTAATTTCCTGGATTACCAGTGCTCAGTAAATCTTAAGAAAACAACAACAACAACAACTCAGTTTTACTGGAATATCATTCCTATACTATACATTTCTATTACTTAATTATCTTATTTAAAATGTGCAATACTCCCCTTCCCCACCTGCAGGTATTGATCTTGCATATGGTAAGTGTACATTCTGCCGGAAGCCATACCCAGCCCTGTAGTGGTTCTGTATATATTGTGTATACAAGCCCTTTATCAGAGTTGGAATATCTTCTTGAATTTTATTTCTTTTTATTCCTTTAAAAGGAACAAAAGCTTTTAATTTTGATGGAGTTCAAGCTATCCATTTATGCTTTCGCTATCACGTATAAGAAATGATTGGCTAATCCAAGGTCACTAAGATATACACTAACCCTCTTCTAAGCATTTTTGCAATATGAGGTTTTTATATTTAAGCTTTGAATCCTCTTTGGGTTAGTTTCTATGTGGTATAATGTAGGGTTTTTTTTTTTTGTTTTTTTACCTTATCCTTTTATGTGTGATTTTCCAGTGATCCCAGAGCTGCCCATTGAAGTCTATTCTTGTGTCACTGAAGAGCTTTGGCACACTTGTGCAGGCTTATTTCTGGAGCCTCTATTCTATCCTGTGTATATATGTGTGTACATGTGTATATTCCATTAGATGATATAAAATGCATCTTCATTACTTAAACAATATGGGTCAAAGAGGCTGTTTTGTTTACTGTGGATTTGTAGTAAAGTTAAAATCAGAAGGCATGAATCCTCCAGTTCTGTTTATTTTTTATTTTTAAAGATTGATCTGGTTATTGAAACCTCTTGCATTGTCAGGATCAGTTTTTCCAATTCTCTAAAAATGTTACAGGAAACAATAACAACACCTTTCTTATCAGAATTGCTTTCTGAGCCAGGACTTTAGGGTGTTTTCCTATTTATTTAGGTTTTTACTTACTGTCAACATTTTGTAGTTTATAGAATATAAATTTTAAACTTCTTTTATTTAATTTAGCTCAAAAGATTTTGTTCTTTTAATGTTACTATAATTGAAGTTCTTTCTTTAACTTCATTTTCATATTGTTCATTGTAAGTGCACAGAAATGCACTCAGCTTTTGTGTATTGATCATATATTCAGTAACCTTGTGAACTCTTTATTGGTTCTAATATGTTTTAGTAGGATCCTTAAAGCTTTCCATATGAAAGATGGTGTGCAGACAGAGGTAGTTATGCTTCTTCCTTTATCATTTAGATACCTTTATTTTATTTTATTGTCTACTTTTTCCAACTTTAACCCTTGCTATAATACTAAATAGAAACAGCAAGAGTTGTCATGTCTGTTTTACTTGTAATCAATATTTTGTTAAGGAAACTGAACTGATGATGACAAATTTCTTGAAGACATCTTAAATAGAAAATATGAAATTCAATAATTAACAATATAAATAATGACCAAACCTGGTGTTCCCACTCTATTCTGGAAGATGCTTCTGTTCTAAGGTCTCTTCATCATGGTGTGTGAGTATGTAGTGTCTTAGTCACTGTTCTATAGCTGTGGAAAGACACCATGACCAAGGCTACTCTTATTTAAAAAGGAATTAACTGGGGGCTTGCTTATGGATTCAGAGGTCTAGTCCATTATCATTATAGTGAGAACGTGGAGGTGTGAATGGCACTAGAGAAGCAGCTGAGAGTTACAGCCTGATCAGCAGGCAGAAAGAAAGACTGGCCCTGGTCTGGGATTTTTGAGAGCTCAAAGCCCATCCCCAGTGGAACACCTCCTCCAACATGGCCACACCTCCTAATCCTTCTAATTTTTCAAACAGTTCCTCTTCTTGATGACTAAGCAGGTCATCTATAGGAGCATATGGGACCATTCTTATTCAAACCGCCACAGTCAGGTATGTCAGAGGACACATTCTCTGAAAAAGAAGACTGATGCATGCACAGGATTCCTCTCAAAAAAGGATTTTTTCAGTGTAGCTGCTCTGTCACAGATATCATTAGCTAACCCCTCATCAAGGACTGTCTCAGCTTAGAGAGCCACATTGTATGTGGTCATTCTTCTTCCTGAGTGGACCACATTCAATGATCACCTTGACCCATGGTAGACCCAGAGGTCCTATGGCCTTGGCCAGTGCACTATTGGCATATTCTGACACCATCCAGATATTTCCTCTGCTTTGCCTAATTCCTCCTTTCCTTCCCCATGTGGTGGTTCCCAAAGGGTTTTCAAAATGTTACAGAGGCCAAACTCTATATCAGAGTCCACTTCCAGAGGACTATCATCTAGTCACACATGCCTGCTCGTCTCTAAGCTGAGAGAACCCCATGCTCATGGCACTCATAAGGAATACACACTGGACGAGCATCCTGTGGGCCACTTCACTTTCTCTTTCCACACGTGGCTCTCTCCTTTGCAAGCAGCATCTGCTCTTAAGTCAGCACTCAGAAGCTGGGAGGTATATAACACTAGATTTACCAGGATGTTGACTCAGGAGTAATTATCCCAGGAAGGTAGATTGTAGTACATGTAGGATTCTGATGCTAAATTTATCCTGATCAGCATTTTAAAATTAATTCTAAGTATAAAAGGGTAAAAAAGCAGCTAACTAAAAAAGACTAGGGCCCAACTTCCCAGAAGCTGTAAATATGATCTTAAAAAAAAAGTTTTGCAAATGAAATTAAAGGTTCCACTCTAGGGAGATTATCTAGCGTTTTTTCTAGGTGGATCCCATGTCCAAACATGAGCATCTTTATGAGAGACCTGATATCCAGAAGAAAAGTTAACAGCTGCAAAGGCAGAGATTCCAGCCATGTGGCCATAAGCCAAGAAGGCCAACAGCTGGAAAAGATAGGAAAGATTTCCAAAGGAATGAGGACCTTTTAGCATCCTGTGTTGAGAACAGTGAAACTCACTGTGGACATCTATTGAACTGTAAGAAAGAAGATGACTACTGTCTCAGGACACCAAGTCTGGGGTAGTTTCCTATAGCAGCCTTCAATGGTTAATATCCTGGCTTTTACTCATTGTGAGGACCTTTTTTTTCCTCAGAAGGAAAAAGTCAACCATTGCCTGATCCAGGGTCCTTCTAGGCAACTCTGCTGAGGATACAAATGTGTGACTGATTTATAGACAGGATGAAGCTCAATCCTAGGGAAACAACAGGTATGCAGTCTCAATAGGAGGACATTTCATTTTACAATATATGGTATGTAACTGAAGTGTCTGTCTTTCTGTCTTTTTACATAAGCCACTAGACCGACTGTAGGGCCTTGAATTCCCTCCTTAACACACATAATGAGCCTGTCTCACTGTCATGTGCTTATTGGCAGCTGGGACTCTGCTTCCTGGGAAACTGAGTGATTGCACAGTGACTTAGCACATATTCTTAACCTTGTTAGGCAAAGCTAGTGGTGATCCTGGCATCTTGGGTGCCCTTGTTGGTGGCCATATGCAAGTAATGGACTTTTCCCTTGTGGTGTAAGAATGGCCCTCATGAAGGCTTACTCATCAGAGAGTGGCACTACTTGAGAAGGATTAGGAGGTGTGGCCATATTGGAGGAGGTGTGGCCATATTGGAGGAAGTATGTCACTGGGTGAACTTGGAGGTTTTAAAAGCTCAAGCGAAGCCCAGTGTCTCTTTTTTCTTCCTGTGGATCTAAATGTAGAACTCTCAGCTACTTTCTAGAACAATGTGTGCCTGTATGACACCATGCTTCCCATAGTAATTATAATAGACTAAAATGCTAAAACTGTAGGCAAGCTCCAGTTAGATGTTTTGTTTAATAAGAATTGCCATGGTCGTGGCATCTCTTCAGCACTACAGAAAACTGAGCATGATATCCCTTTTTTTATCTATCTCTACCTATAAAGTTCTAATTATCTGTACATTGGAATTAGTACTTTTCTTCTTGCAAGGGTTTACCTTGGTTCATGATTTAAGAATACAGGTTACTTGGGCTTCTCACATCCTTACATTTCAGCAGATCAGGAAACAGAGAGCAGAGAGAGGGAGTGGGCTTGTGGTTGGAGTGAGAATGGCCCCCACTGGCTCATAACTTGTACACTTGGTCCCCAGTCTGTGGAGGTGTTTGGGAAGGATTAGGATGTGTGGCCTTGTTGGAGGAGGTGTGTCACTGGGGGCTGGGATTTGGGTTTCAAAAGTCCATTCCCGCTCCAATTAGCTTTCTTTGCCTTGTGTCTGTGGATCAGATATGAGCTGTCTGCTACTTCTCCAGCACCGTGGTTGCCTGCCTGCAGCCAGGCTCCATTTCATTATAGTCATGAACTTTAATCTTTGGAACTGTAAAGTGCCAAATAAATACTTTCTCTTATAGGTTATCTTGGCCATGGTATCGTATCACAGATTATAAAAATAACTTAATCGGGCTACTAACTGTCCCCTAGCAATCCATTTCCTTTAGGTAGACCCATTTCCCAAAGGTTCTATAACCTCCCGAAGCAGTGTCATTAGTTGGGGACTAAGCATTCAGATATACAAGCCTGTGAGAGATACTTCGCATACCCCAATCAGCACTTTTCCTTCAGCTTAACAATTTTATTTCCATTGGTCTTGGTGTCTTCCATTGCTTAGATACAATAGATTTTTTTATAGGTCAATGCTGTCAAGTCAATACTCTGTTCCCAAGATAGTGAAGGTTTGATTAATAAACTCATGGATGCTTCAAAATTGTAAGGCTGAGCTTTCTAAACCTAGGATGAGGTGACAGGCTCAGGGTTTATAAAGAAAAGAAAGAGATTCTAAATTCCATGTTAGAAAAGAAAGTTCCAATGACACACTGTGGAAGACAAAAACATAAATTCACACATTTGGTTTCAAAACAATCAGTTGTCTCATGTCTAAGTGTAGCGGAGAGCAGGTACCATCACCCTGACCTAGAGGTGTGGCTTCTTGGCCAGTGTCGATCTGGGAATCACCTATGACCTTGAGGTACTAGGATTAGGGGTGTGGTTGAAGGGCATGCTTAAGACAGAGGCACACATGCATAGAAGCCCCTTCTTCCTGTTTTCCTCTCATTCTCTTGGATGAAGGATGTGACCTGCTGAGTGAAGCTGCATGGACCAGTCCAGCTTTCCAGGAACTGCATGATTGTTTAATCTCTTGTATCAGTGAGTGCTCCCCTTAATAAATATTAAACCTTTTTATCAGTTGCCAGTGATTATTAATTACAATAATAGTAGTATAGAAATGAAGGATATTTTCCAAATAAAAACCATTTATGTGGGAAAGGGTCTATAAGATTTAGTTAAGCACAGCCTCGTTATGAGACAACTGAGTTCTGTGTCCTTGAGAAGTTTGCCAGAGTCCTGGTCTGCCTTAGTAGGAGTTCAGTGAGAAGACTTAGGTGCAGTGAGTTCTTGACTGGGTAGCCTGCACATGGAATCATGTTCTCTTCTGGTACCAGACAGGTCTGCCACCCAAATGGGGAGAGCTCCAAGGAAGATAATAAAGAAGTGGAAACATGAAGAAAGGCAGGGCTGAGAAGCAGAGGTTTGGAGGTGGACAGAGCACTGTGCTCAGTTCCCCCAAAGAGCCACTGTGTGGACAAGATGCGGTCATTATCAAGGCTGGAAGAACTAGCTTCCCAAGAGAGTCAAAGTCAGAGTTGTTATGGAAAATGAGTCTTGGACATGTCTAGAGTTTCCTTTATGCAGAGGGAGGATGAACAATCTGTCAGGAGAGAAAGAAGTTTGGGCAGATAAGCCCTGCACAGCCCTGCTGGGCCTGGGTTCTTTGGAGTCCATTCAGGCCTCACAGGAAGTGAGAGGCAGGCAATGGCACCTGTTGCCAAGATAAGAGCTGTGGTGACTTAGAGTCGCAGGGCTGTGGGAGGAGCTTCTTGACTCTGGTCTAGGAAGAACTGTCTGGAAACCTGGGTTTCAGTTTATGCCTGTTGTAGATAGTCTTGTCCAAGACTGAAGAAGGCCCCAGGGATCTTTTGGGGACATATTTGCCACCTACTGCTCGGTTTTCTAAAGTCGAGTTTCGGGCAGTGCTCCCTAGCTGCATACAAGACAGAAGAACAGATGAGCTTCATTTCATCACACCTAGAGGGAGCTTTGAGGGAGTTTGCCTGGCTTGATTAGGCTTCACTTTTGAGTGGCCTTGCCATCCTATATGCCCTTCTGCCCTTACAAGGCAGTTCACTGGGAAAAGGTACTTCAGGAAAAGATCCAAGTTCAGTTGTCTCCCAGCAGGCACCAGACACTCAGCACACTGTGCAGGTGGATTGCAGGACTAAGGTGTGTGAGGCAGAGAGACTGTGACAGGGTAGAGATGGCTGTTTCAGTGAAATAAGGGGTCACAGGGTCAAGAGGGAGATGAGGATTCAACTAATACAAAAGATTTATTGCCTGTTTCCAGGTATCTTGCCTGTTTCCAGATATCTTCTTAGTAACTCAAATACCTGAGGATTTAATTTTTTTTTAAAGCACTTGAGAAATTGATGTGGGGTGAAGGTGGGAGTGGGGGGTGGGGGTGTTATAAATTAAAGGCTAGTCTGGATTATGTAGCAAGACACTTTCTTAAAAAAAGAAATGAGATGAAGCCAGACCAAACATAATCTAACCAAATCAAAACCAAAAAGGTTGTTGGAAGGAGGGTTATCGGGCTCCACTGGGCTGTCTGACTGTGGCTGTGTACCTGACTCTGTGGTCTGCCTTAGTGCCCCTTTGGTTTCTCATTCATGGCATCATTCATGGGAACAGTATTTATGATATCCTTCTGTCAGAGCCAGTGGACTGGGAGTCAACCCGCGTGATAAGTACAGGTTACATTAACCAAGGCCTAGACAGACCTGTCCCTTCCAACACGGGGAAACAAAAGTGACATCACAGAATGCCCCATTCCTTCTCTCTTCTCTGCTACTTTTTTCTAAGCAAATATCTCACATTTGACTTCTAGCTCGGGCAGAACCCATCTACCTCTTCCACAAGCCGACTAGGGGTTGTCACCAGGCTGCAAATGAGCAGCTTCGATTGCTCAGGAAAAGATATTACAATTTTATCTCCTTGTACTGTTCAATAAAACATTAGTATCTCAGCATTTTTATTTAACAATAGGCAACCTTAGGCCAGTAATTATGCAACAATTATAATCATAAAAACTGTCCCCTGCTGCTCACCTAGAAACACGAATATATTAAACCAAGACTAACCATCTAAAAGGCAAGCAGCAAAGCCCCCTCATTTTTAATGTCCCTGCAGTGCACCATGGGAAGCTAATAATTCACCCTCTAATTAGTATCCCTTCTGCCGCTGTTGGCGCAAGGACAGACAAAGAGGGAGCGGCTTCCTTACAAACTCGCCTTGGTAATCTTTAAACGTCGGCACGCTCTGCGGGTCGGCTGAGTGGAGCTAGGCAAATGGGGTGCAATTAGAGGCAGGCAGCACCTCACCTTGTCCTGACTGGGCATTCTTGCCCTAACAAGCTCTGGGCAAGCACCCCACCAGCTTGTCCCTTTCTCTTTCAAGCCATGCCATGCTCTTGATCCTTCTTTAAATCTGGCTGTGACTGAATTGGCAATAGTGTGTGAGGAAAAGACCAAGAAGTCCTTGGCCCTGTAAGTGCTAGCATGCAGAGACCCTATGCTGGGGCTGTAGTTAGTGAGAGCTATCCGTCCCCGTCCCTGTCTTCCCCCCCCCGCCCCCACTGGCTGGAGAGGGGCCATTGGGCAGTAACAGATACACGCTGGGCGTGAGGAGAGCATGGCTCCTTCTCCAGCTCTTCTAGGGTGACTTACTGCACTGATCCTCTGACCTCAGCCCCAAGGATTATGCCTGTGACTTTGGAAAGGCTTGGAGAATTATGTAGGGGCCCTAAAGGAACACAGATTCTATCCTGTGGCAGTGTGTTCTTGTGCTAGTGTGCTCCAGGCCCATTTTAAGAAGTAGGCATCAGGGATCATATTCATGAGTGTCAAGGGAATAAACATCAGGGCAATAGAGAGCAGGGGGGACTGTGGCTAACTGGTGCACATGTCCTGGATTCATAGAGTTGTTTCCAAGCTCTAACTAATTAGCGAAGCAGACCATGAGTATACTGTGTTCAGGGCTTCTGTAGCAGAAAAGAGAAATCTACCTTTTGTGATGTGAAATCTGAAATAAATATTTTTAATGTCTTAGGATTACATAATTAGATAAAAGTATAGAAACCTTTTCTTTTCTTTCTTTCTTTCTTTCTTTCTTTCTTTCTTTCTTTCTTTCTTTCTTTCTTTTTGATGCATTGACTGTTTCTGAGCTAGGCTTGGCTGGAGGACCTCCAGGGTGGGATTCTGGGTTACTGGCCAGCATTTGTGGACTCTTAGCCAGATGACATGGATTTCTCTGAGTTTTGGATTCAATTTGACCAATAATTGGCTTTCCCTCTGCCCTGCTTGTGTGGCCAGCCAGTCAACCCCTCTGTGGACAGTTGAAAGCAGGCTGGGAAGGCGGCGGAGAATAACTGAGCGCAATTAGGTAGCCAGGATTAAACCCCAGCCTAAAACGATGGGGCATTTTTCTCTCCATCACCAACTCATTAAGGGCCTGCTTGACAGCTGAAGCATTCCCAAGGCTGGCCACAGCAGATTTCTTTCGCCAGAGCCATAGAAAGCACCTAAGATCGGGTAATGAGATGTGCCTGAGCTGAGCTGAGAGGGCCGCAAAAGGCTGAGTCATGAACTCTTGGGACTGGGTCTCCTAGAGAACCAATCTGGCCAGAGAAGAAATGCGTAGAGTCGGGCTGGGAGGACGGGACTCCTTGCTTGGAAAGGAGACAAACTCCCAGGACCAACTGCTACTTAAGGTCCTCGTGGCCTTTACCGCAACACTGCTCCGAAGACCAGGAGGAAGGTTGGGAAGAAAGATCAAGTTCAATGGGAATGAGGGCCTTCCTGGAGCCTCAAGCGACCAGAGACTTAAAATATTTTTAGTGCAGATCTCTGTGCTACAAGAGGCCCACTGGTTTCTTTTCTGGGGAGTCTGGGCTGGGACTGGGGAGATGGAGGACATGGCACAAAGGAAGACACTGAACTATAGCAGCAGTGACCCCATGCCCCCCAATTTCAGATGATAGTTTGGAGGTGCCCAGTCCTGGGAAGGGCTGCTCTACTTTTCCAGTAGGGGTGGGGAGCTCTGTTCAGCTCCAGCACAGCAGTTGGGGCCCTTTCTCTTGAACATGGATCTGAATCCAGAGTCCCATCACTTCCTAGAGTTAATGAATCCTAATAAAAGCAGAGTGGAGTCCTGGATCAGAAAGACGGAAGTGGGATGGAATTAGAAGCTTCTTTAAGTCCTGCCGTGGTCCCTTTTCTTCTTTCACACACATTTGCCATCTTATGCCAGATTTAAGGAGTGCATGGCTGAGGGAAATGAAACTCTGCACATCTAGGTACTTCTTGAGGGCTGGAGTGCAGCTGTCAGACATCATTCTTCTGTACATACTCAAACCCAAGCTCAGTCTTTCCCTCTAGAACTACCGGAAGTCCAGGGTCATGCTGGAGATGTTATTTGAGAGTCCTTATTTCAGACTCTGACAATGCCACTTCCTCTTCCAGCAGCTGTTTGCTGATGGTTAAATTATTGTAAATAGGCTCTACTCAAGGCATAATAAACCGCCATTAGCATGACTAATCACACACCTGATTATATAACCCACTCCTTCTCCCCAACCTAGTCTCTGCATCCTACACCCAATACATTTATTGCTGACAGGGAGCTCTTGTTAAAGCTGATGAATAGGGTGTGGGAACTTTGCTGGGGGTACTTATTCCTCCCACAATGGAAAAGACCTTTGGAGATGGCCACATGAAAGAAAAAGGTGCTTGGGTACCAGTTCTGCCCAGTTAGTTTGTCCTGGGTTTTGGCATTATTGTTAATTGTGGTTATTCATCTAATGATGTACTAGTACTGTTTGATAAAGCACTGATAAATTCTTTTATGTTCCTTATTTTGCCTGTGAGCACTTTATTTTTTTCTCCTGTAAGAAGCCTGATGATGTGTGAATCACTACTACCGCCTCATTTTATGAATGAATACACTGAGAACTAGAGTTAAGTAACTTGTCTGCATTTGCTTCTTGTTGCTGTGATAAAACACCTTGACCAAAAGCAACTTGGGGAGGAAAGAGTTCATTTCTGCTTACAGGTTACAGGTCATCACAGAGGGAAGCCAAGGCAGGAACCCAGAAGCAGGAACAGAAGCAGGGAATATGGAGGAGCGCTGCTTACTGGTTTGCTCCCCATGCCTTGCTCAGCAGCTACCTGTCTGTTATAGCCCAGGCCCATCTATCTGGTAGGATGGGCCATCCTACATCAATTATCAGATAAGAAGATACTTCACAGACTTGGCCACAGAGCAATCTGATCTGGGCAGTTCTTCAGTTGACATTCTCTCTTCCCAGGCAGCTAACTCTAGGTTTCTGTCAAGTTGACAGCTGAAACTGTTGGAGTCAGAGTTGGAATTGAAGTTAGTTTGATTCAAAAATGGTTTTCCCATCATCTGTCACATGCTTCCCCTGCATGGAGAAGCACTTCACTCTAACAGTCCTGCTGGCTTGTGTGTGTGTGTGTGTGTGTGTGTGTGTGTGTAGGGGTTGGACCGTGAAGGGGCTGGAAGAATGGTGAGAATGGACACACCAAAGCTTTGGAGACTTGGCAAATGTCTCCTGAATTGCCTTGCTCTCTAGTTATTAGTCATGTGAATTGGCTGGTGACCTGGTGATGCTGACAGTGTCTATGTGGCTCAAAGACACAGGAACTCCGAGCATAGTTGTAGTCCTGCTTCAGCCCTGCTGCTGGTCTTTGGCCCATAGACTATCACCTCCTTGTCCTGGCCTCAGTTTTCTCATCACAGGGCTTTTCTGCTGATCAAATGAAATTAAGGTTGTGAAAGCACTGTGTAAGCTGTGAAATGATTTCCATTTGCAAAGAACTGTGCCCAGCCTTTCTATGAAACAGGGTACCTTATATGTAAAGACTTGAATCCTTTGCAAATAGAAATGGACCCTCCAGTTAAGCAAATAGGTAGGCAAGCCTGGTCCATACTATCTGTAGTTTTTCAATCTGTATAATTTTGTCATAGCAGCTGAGACAGATTAAGACAGAAGACACATTCATTATAGCCCTCATCTGAGGTGCTTGAGACAGACATGTTCTTGGTTTAACTTTTGTAATTTTTATAATATTACACATATTTAATGAAGTATCTTTGGGATGAGATTCAAAACTAGCCTGGGAATTCATTTATGTTTCATGGAACCTATACATAGTATCTGAAAGCAGTTTTATGTGTCTAATGCTTATGTGTCTGAGCTGTGACTTATGTGAAGTCATATGTGGACTTTTCTGTTTATATCATCATTTTTGTTGCTGTTCGTTTGCTTTTTTTAAAGTTTATTTTTAAGTTTTGGATTTTGAAGTGGTTTGGATTTTTAGCTCAATGGTCTTCAGCCTGCTTGTACTTCTCCACAGAAAACCACTCCCAACATACCTTGCAGCAATGGCCGCTGCCTTTGTTCTCATGCAGTAGCAGGCTGCATGTGTACACACAGAAACACATGGTTCCTCCAAAGGTCAGGGTTCAGAGCTGGCTTTGTGAGTCAGCGCCATGACTCCAGCACTGTGACAAGTTACCTGAAATACGTCAGAGGGAGGGAGGAAACGCTTATTTGGAATCATGGTTTCAGTCCATGACTACTTGGTCATTTTGCTCTGCTCCTATGACAGCACAGTGAATTGTGGAGGGAGTGTGGGCTGTAGGAAGCTGCTTGCTTTGTAGCAACCCACAATCAAGGAGTAGAGGAGAGGAAGGGGCCAGGGTCCCATGTCCCTATTAAGGTTGTGGCTCCATGACCTAACTTCCTCTTTCTAGGCCCACATTCTAAAGTTTCAGCGCTTCCAAACAGTACTCTAGGCAGGGACCAACCATTCAGCACATATTTTAAGAGGCATTTACTATTCCTTAAACTACTTACTCTGTGAACACAGTGTCACTTTTACCACATAATATTGTCCATGGTAATCACAAATAAAACTGGGATTGGGTTGAGGGAAGAAGTACTCTAGGACACATATTTGAAGGCGACACTAACTCTTGGACAGTGGCCTTGCACTTGACTGACCACTGGTGTGAGCATCTTCCTACATTTTGTACCTCAAGTACATTGATTGCTCCAGTCTCAGAGAGGGGTGAAGATGCAGGCCTCATCCTTTAGTGGAAAGACCTTAAGTCACATGGCTAAAGTCAACAGAAGGGCATTACAAAACCAAAGCAAGTGTGATAGAGTCAGAGCTTCCCAGAGGGAGGTGGCCTAAAGCTCATATTACTGAATTCTCTTCCATCATTGGGTAGAGCGTTTTCTCAATGAAGCCTCTTTCCTATTCTCATTTTTCATTCCTAAACACTCCATCCAGTTCTGAACAGTTTAGTTCACTTACAACACCAGCAGTTTCTGTGTTCCCCTGAGTGTGTTCTGCCATATTTGAAGTTGGGGTCACTGTGGGTCTTGAAAGAAGACTTAGATTTTATGTTCTCAGAAATAATTGATATAACTACAGAAGTGTGTGTGTGTGTGTGTGTGTGTGTGTGTGTGTGTGTGTGTGTGTGTATGTTGCCAATAGTTTCTGGCCCATCTGGCCCAGGTCCAGACCCACAGTCCTGAAGACACTTAGCCCCAAATAATCACACAAATGTTTATATTAATTACAAGCTGTTCAGCCTATGTCTCAGGCTTATTGCTATCTAGCTCTTGCGTCTTCACCCATTTATACTAATCTATGTCTTGCCACATGGCTGGTGGCTTTACCTCTGTCCATTACATCTGGCCCTCTCAGTGCTTAGATTTCCCACCTGCTTATAAACTGCTTTGCCATAGGCCAAAACAGTTTCTTTATTATCCAATGATAATTCATGGAGTACAGAAAGGCATCCCAAATCACTTCCCCTTTTCTATCTAATCAAAAAGGAATGTTACAATTTTAACAGTAAGATTACATCTATCAGGCAAGAATTACAGTTATAATAACTAGTCTATTTTTAGTTAGAAAATTAAAGAAAATAGTCTATCATTTACCTTATCTTTGTGAGTTCAAAGTTTCATATCTAATTTACTTTTTATTACAACTAAGGAAGCTATAATTATATCTATCTCATCTTTAACCACACAAAAGACCAGAAAAGGATATAATATTACTTGAGTAAGGGAGCACAATATAAGCAACTTCCAAATTCTAGAAATGACAGAGACATCTGGCTACCTGTACAGTCATCCAAAGTTCCTTTATAATGTTGGAGCATCTATCTTCAGTCTTCAGGCTTAGAGTTTCTGGCAGACTTTTTAGTGAAGCAGGAAATTTGAAGGACTGCTCTGCCCATTTTGGCATAGCTCGTCAGTTGCTTCTCCATGTGTCCTGCATAATGTCTGGCTGTTTTCTGCAAATCAGGAACCTGAAGGATCATCTTGGCTTGTTCTGGCAAAGTTCAGAGGTCACTTTCCTATGGGTCCTACTTGTCCAGTAGGACCCATACTATCAAGCCATCAAGGCAAGAATAATTTGAAGAATTGCTAACCTTTGCCACAAAGACCTAAAGTCCATATAGTATTTCTTTGATGCCCATCATCTTCTTAAAGTAGATTCATGCTGCCATGATCAGACATGTCTCACTGTTCAGAAAAGTCTAAGTTCTTAAAATATTTTAAATGCCATATTCTGTAGGTCTTTAAAGTGTTTGAAGATTACCTATTAATTGAAATATGTCTTTGTATATCTAAAAATTTAACTAACATGACTATAAGTTTGATTATAATAGATGACTATTACTTTGTATTTCTTAATTACACATAATTTTAAATGAGTTACATAAATATAATGTCTTAAGATCAGAAATATACATACAGTATAACAAAATTAATCTTAAATTTGTATCAATAAATCAAAATCTACACCAATATAAAATACTTTGAGATTAACAGTTGTTTTTGGATCAAAGTAGATTCAATAATCTATCTGTTAGTATTTTGCGCACGGAAGGAAGGAACACGCTGCCAGGAGGCCATGTTGAGTTTATTGGGGTCTGGATATCCAGGGAACGGGTGGGGGAGGGGAGAAAGGGGAGAGAGAGAGAGAGAGAGAGAGAGAGAGAGAGAGAGAGAGAGAGAGAGAGAGAGAGAAGAAAGGGCAGAGAGGGGACCAAAAAGGGATCCCTGTTATGGTTGCGGCTCTTTAAAGGGTGACCATGTAGGCATGAGAACACACTCTGTGGGCAGGGTGTGCGTGTTCAGTGGGCGTGCCGCAACATGGTGAAACTGGAATTGCACTGCCATGCCCAGGAGGCAAGCTAGGGTGATGTTTACATGCTAACACTATCTTTTTTTTTTTTTTTTTACCATTTCTATATAATATTCCCCCCTTTTCTTTCCTAGAAAGAGATTGACTATGACCAATAACCAAACCCTCTAAACAAAGATAAATATTCATAATCTATTTTGGAGGAGTGTGTGTGTGGTGTATGTGAGTGTATGTGCTGTGTGTGTGTATGCATGTATATGTGTTGTATGTGCATGCACATATGGGATGTAGGAAGTCCTGCTCATTTGCTCTTAGCTTTATTCCTTGGGGATAATGTCTCTTATTGAACCTGAACTAAAGACTGGTAGTCAACAAGCCCTAGCAAGCCTCCATTTCTACCAGGTTACAGGTTAATGCACAGCCTCACCTAGCTTCTTATGTAGTTGCTGACATCCAGCCTCAGGACCTCATGCTTGACACAGCATCACTTTCACCTGCCAAATCTTCTCTCTAGCTCCATGTATTCTATCTAAAATCTACTGGTAATGACACTTTTGCACAAAGTCACAGGTTATTTTTAAAACATGTATGGTTTGATGTGTTTTTTAAATCTAATCTAGGGACTGGAGAGGTGCCTCAGAGGTTAAGAGCAATGACTGTTTTTCCAGAGGTCCTAAGTTCAATTCCCAGCAACCATATGGTGCCTCACAACCATCTATAATAACATCTGGTACCCTCTTCTGTATACTGTATACATAATAAATAAATAAATCTTTTTAAAAATCTAATCTAAAAGCTTGTTCCAGTGGATTCTAGGAATTAAAGAATTTATGAGTTTTTGAGGCATTTCCAAGGATATAGGTAGTTGAATTCACGTTTATGTCTAGACTTGGAAAATGTGGATCCTTTGTGACCAGAGGAATTGTTAATAGAATCAGCAAAGGGAAGAGCTTGGCATGGTCAGTGCCAATAACTGCTGCACTCAGGCGGGGAAAGGACTGCCAGTTTGCCAGCAGCCTGGGCTACACAGCAAGGCTCTGTCTCCAAACACAAGCAAACAACCAAGCAAGAAAACACTAAAGCTGAAGCAGAAGTAGTACTTCAATCTGTGCTGTGGCAGATAGAAGTTGTTTCCTACCTAGGATGAAATTTCAGCACCCCACATAGATTGTCAATGTCACTGAGCTTAAGGCCACCTTTAAGTCAAGGGCATCAGGGTGGGTAATGTGGGTGAGACTGACCAGACCCTGTCTTAAGTAACAATATTTATTGGCTATGGACGATACCCAAGCTCTGCTTCCAGTTTTGACTCATTTGTCAAGGCGGCCTGGATATGGCTTTTGTGTTTCTTCCTGCCCTTTACTATTTTACTCCCAGCCTCACCCTCTAAAGAAGGAAAAAGAGAAGATCATCTAAACTATGGCTCTGATGAGGTCACACGTAATGGCTTCTCCTCTAGCTCCCCACACTTGGTGATGACCCTAACTTCACAATCTGGTGCCACATTTCCTTGTGCCTCCTGTATAGAGTGTGTCCCACAGTGCTGAGCATGCCTTTCCCTGTGCCCACCACCGCAGCAGCAGCTGTACTCCGCATCTCATCAGATACCCTCCCTCTGCATGAAAGTCTGAAGACTATCCTTTCTTAAGACACAGACTAGCTTCCACCTTATCCATGAAGCCTTCCTTGATATCATTGTAGGGCTCCTGCTCTGACGCTTTGGGGATATGGTTAAAGAAGAAACTTGTGGAAACTGGGATAAAATACTAGGTTCATCACTTCCTGGCTGTGTGACCCTGGGTAATGTCTAAGCTCTAAAAGAAGTATGAAAACAGAATTGCTTCTTGGATTATGATAAAGACCGAAATCTTTATTTACACACTAATTTCCAGTGGGGATGATGCATTGTGTCATCTTTGATCTGTGTTTTAACCTATCAAAAAATGTGCAGGCATAGTGTTCATATCAGTAATTACAGCACTCCAGTCACCGATGAAGGAAAATAGTGGGGTGGTAAATTGGGGGCTAACCTGGGATACACAGTGAGTTTAAGGCTAACCTGTGCTACATAACCAGACTTTGTATCAATCAATCAATCACTATCTGAAGTAGTTATCACTCATCTACTATGAGCCCTGGAGATGACAGCAGTGAATGAATCACCCACCGCCTTCCAATAGAGCTTGTAGTTTGGTGGATAAGATATGTCAGTTGAGACTTGTAGTGTGATATTAGATTGTTGGTTTTATTTTATTTTTCAGACTATGGAGGCATGGATACTATTTTTTTTTAATTCTAAGGGGTTGGCATCTTATCTCATGCATAGTAAGTGATATGCCAATGAATAAAAGCATAACAAGATCACTCACCAGTCCAGGCTATAATTTTCCTGCCAAGAGTTGCTGGGCACAGGCTCTACTTCCCAGGGGACAGGTTCAGAATGACACACAGAACTGGGAATCTTGAGCCAGAGATGAGAGACCTGGTGTTTACAACTGGTAAGAAGCCTGGAGGAGTGGCAGGCTTGTCCTGGTGATGTCTTGGGGCAGACTCCTCAGTCTTTTTGTGTTATGAAATACAGTCGTATCTCCAAAATTGAATATGCTTAAGAGGGAGACCTTGTGGACACTGTAGCTTGGTAATTAGAGCACCTGCATTTGGGTACAGGCTTCATGGTTGACCTCTTTGTGACATTAACAAATTTATCCCATTTTCTGAGTTTTACTTCCCTCATTTGAAAAATTAGGGTGTTGGACCAGCTGATTCTCCTTCTTTCTCTGTTCCTTTTATCTTTCATTCCTTTCTCTCTTTCTTTTGGAAATGTTATCACATAAGCTTTCCAAGTATTCAGAACTGGAAATGTTCCCCATATTGAGAGACAATGAGGCTAGAAACTGAGGTTTCTGCATCCAACATTTTGCCATCATTACCTTCTACTGTGACCCGATAGCATTTCGGGAAGTGCCCAAGGACCCCGGGGTTGTAGCAAACACAACAGTAGAACCCATGATCCTTCAGCTCAGCCTTGGCTGAAGCATCTATGACTCAGTGCAACAGAACTCACAGCCTTTAATTAAAATCACTTCAACTTTTCCCCATTAACTATGATTGATGCACCAACCAGAGAATAAGTGCATTAATGCTATAATTATCTGTTAAGGATGTTTTATTGATTCTTCAATGATATTCTAGTCAGTTTGTATTATTTAGTTTCTGGCTTAAATCAGGAAGAAATGGGTATTGGTGAAGAAATTAATCATCTAAATCAAATTGCCATTGATGCTCAGAAATAAAACTCTGGGACTGCGTTAGTCAAGCCGCTTACTGGCTAATGTTGGTTGCTGTGATGATTGATGGTGTGGGCTCAAGGCTGTGGGTGAAACATCCTGGCCTTCTATCGAACTCTTCTCTCTAGTTCAATATACTCTCCAATCTTCAGGGTCCTTGAATTGTGGGCCAGCAGATGACAGATTCCAGGCTGGTCAGGTCCTGGAGCTTCATGTATTTGGGTCCTTGGAGCACGCATGCTTTAGGTGTGTCCCATGGTTCCAGAGGCCTTTGGTTTCTACATCTCTTGAGAGGAAAACGGGAGAGGCTGAGAGAGGAGAGAATAGATTTGAGACCTCTGTCAAGCAGAAATCATTTAGGTACAATGGGTGGAAACTCTGATGTCAACAGTTCCACGTGAAAGCCCTGTAATTAGGGTATGTTTTTCAGATGGCGTAGCAGGAGCGAGTGATGCCCCAATGGCAGGCTTCTCTATGCCTCAGCTAATGTCCTCACCATCTGGGCCTTAACCTAAGATAGAGAGTAGCAAGAAAGTGAAGCAGATGCATGTACCGTGTCTCCACCTCACACTCTATGGAGAAAGTGGCCATAACTTGCTTGATTCAGTATGTCTTGGTTAAGTGTGGACATCTCTGGTTGGGCTTCTTGCTAAGATAGCATGAATATTTTCTTTCTTTCTGTCTCTCTTTTCTTTATTAATTCATTCTTTTATTAGTCTTATTTTTTTTACTCCAATTAAAACTTTCCCCTCCCTCTCCTATTCCCAGTGTCCTCCCCTACTCTGGTTTATTCCTCTTCCTTTGTTTCTCTTGAGACACAGGCAGGCCTCCCATGAATATCAGCCAGCCATGGTATGTCATTGAGTTGCAGTGAGACCAGGCACCTCCCCTTCTATTAAGATCGGATGAGACAATCCAGTAGGAGGAATGGATCCCCAAAGCAGGTAACAGTCAGAGACAACCCTGCTCTCAGTGTTAGGACTCTATGAAAGTCAGGTCACAACTATGCAGGTACCTCGGTCAGTCCCATGCAGGCTCCTTGCAATTTCAGTCTCTATAAGACCCCACAAGCCCAGGTTAGTTGATTATATGGGTTTTCTTGTGGTTTCCTTGACATCACTGGGTCCTACAATCTTTCTGCTCCATCTTCCACAGGATTCCCGGAGATCCACCAGCTGTTTGATGCTTGGCTATTGGTCTCTGCATCTGTTTCCATCAGTTGCTGGGGAAAACCGGTCCTATCTGGTGACATCTGTGCTAGACATCGGTCTATGAGTTTAGCAAATTGCCATTAGAAATTATTTTAGTGAGTTTTTGGTTCTATCCTAGATCTGTGAGGTATCCTACCTCCAGGTCCTGGATCTCAGGGTGAGATCCTTCTCAGGGCGTTGGTCTCTAGCTGTTCCAGTCATCAGTCAGTCACCCCCATAATTTCTGCTCTACCTTTGCCCTAGTGCATCTTGTAGGCAGGACAAATTGTAGGTCAAAGAGTCTGTGGCTGAGTTTGTGTCCCAGTCCCTCCCCTGAAGCCTTGCCTGATTATAAGAGATGGCCTACTTCTATCCCCTATTTCTAGGAGTTTTAGCTAGGGTCACCTTCATAGACTCCTGAGAGTTTCCATTGCTCTGGGTTTCTAGCTAATACCAGAGATGCCCCAGATTCCAGTTGCTCCTTCCAATACTCTTTTCCTCCATCCTCCCCTGACCTGATCCCTCTTTCCCTATCTCCCTCCCCTTCCACTGGCAATGCCCCTCACAGTGAGCTCTATGCCCTGCATTGAACCCTCCTTGTTACTTAGCATCTTTGGGTCTGGGGATTGTGTCCTGGTTATCTTTTACTCTACAGCTAGTATCCACTTAGGAATGAGTACGTGCCATGTTTGTCTTTCTGGGTCTAGATTTTCCCACTCAGGATGATTTTTCAAGTTTCATCCACTTACCTGCAAATTTTCCGGCGTCCTTGTTTTTAAGAGCTGAGTAATACTCCATTGTGTAAATGTACCACATTTTCTTTATCCATTCCTCGGTTAAGGGACATTTGGGTTGTTTCCTGTCTCTGACTCTTATGAATAAAGCTGCTATCAACATAGTTGAGAAGTGTCCTTGTAGCATGGTGGGGCATCCTTTGGGTATATGCCCAGGAGTGGTATAGCTGCATCTTGAGGTAAATTGCTTCCTGAATTTCCGAGAAGCCACCATATATTTTCAATGTGTGCTAAAAGCCCTCCAAGGACAGACAGAAAGAGCAGAAGGCAAAGGTGACCATTCAGTTAAAGCTTCTGTTCACACATGTTCCAGTCAGGATCACTCCTATTGGCCAAGGCTAGTCACATGACTGAGACTAGTGGTGTATATGGTTCCCATGGAGATGGGGTGAGTGACATGTGAGAATCCTATCTACCAAGACTTCCACTGCAGATAGGCTGAAAGTGAAGAAGGAGCTTTTCCAAAAGAAAAGGCAGTGTGCCAGGAAACTGAATAAGACTAGACAAGCTCCAGGAGAGTGACGTCCCATCTAGTGTTTGAAGCCCTCTCCTGCCCCCTGCACAGGGCGACTCAGCCAGCAGTGACAACATGGTTTACCCTTTAACGGCTATTCCAGGAAAAAACAAAGAATGGAAAACATTCTTTTCTTAACCTACTTCTATAGAAACGATTACTGGAGAGGAAGGGGAAGGGTGAAGATGGGGATGCTTCTCTGAAAGGAGAGGAGGGGGGTGTGGAAGAAGCGAACAGAAGCATCTCTCAAGCTCTTCTCACTCTAGCCCATGCTCAGTCCTTTAAATGCCTGCAGGGAGACATCTCTGATGGGGACAGAGGGCAGCATCCTCAGCCAATAGGAACAAGACTCGCTCCCATTCATGTCTTTGGAAGAACTATTTACTCACACGATGCTTTCAGTTTACCAGCCAACAATTAGAGCTGGCTAACAGGCCAACAAGCTGGCATGATGCACCCAATTATCTTCTGAAAATGAATTTCCATGGCTGGGGCTTTAAATTGCAGCTTAAATCAAATGCTCATGAACCCAGTTGTGGTTGAGGGAATGAGGCTAGCAGATGAGATAATGAAGGCTCGGGCTCCAGGGATAGTGCGTAGTGCTCTCTCTCTCTCTCTCTCTCTCTCTCTCTCTCTCTCTCTCTCTCTCTCTCCTCTCCCATTTTTATTCTCTTTAAATTTGCCTTTGAAGACAACAATGCCTCACATCTCATCTTGAGACAGTGATGTGGTAGCTGGTTTAATGGCCCCAAACGACAGAAACCCCTCTGCTTTCAGGTTTTACTCTGTGCAGCCTTTGCGGGCTCCGGTTACTGTGAGCACTCACATTGGCACTCCCATCCCCTGAGACCAAACTCTCCAAGCAGAGCATTTGCAATCCAGGGTCACAGAAAGAGGAGCATGTAACCTGGGAACTGATTTGTTTATGCAGACATGGCTGGAGCCCAGAGCCCAGAGCCACAGACATCCCTCTGCTCACTCATGGTACTTCATGCAGATCACTTGTTTGGTTAGGTGGCTCCTACCTAAGATGCTCTGCCATGGGCTAAAGCCTTCTGAGGTTCCGTCTCTTTGGAAGATGGTCATGGAGCTTGCTGAGAACCACCAGACACAAGCAAGATGTTTCTGCTATAGGGTCCACACACCTTTGCATTTGCATCTGGAGAGTGTGATTTTAAATAAGCAACAGTAGCAGCCATAAAGCTCCTGTTTTCCTCTCCTTGCTGCTAATTACAGTCACCTTGGGACTTCTAAAAAATTGTTCACACGGAAGCTCCCACTCCCAGGGAGGCCAACTCTGTGAGTCTGAGTTGGGCCCAGATATTCACGCTTTTTAAAGCTCCCAGATGAGTCTCACACACATTCAGAGACAGAGAGAGCTGATTTTATGCCTCGGCTATGCCAGGAATGGTGCACAGATTTAAATACTTGAGCCTGGGGAGCAGGAAAGTAGTGTCTTTTTGTGGCTGGGGGAAATATGTCCAAAAAGCTCAGTAGTTTACTGAGGGTGGCTTGGAGAACAGCCAGTATGGGAAATTATTCACATTAGGTACTCTGTGGTGCAAGGGATACCTAAGGGTATTTGAATAGGAATTGTAAAGGGAGGGTGGCAGCATTCTGAGGACAGATGAGGATAATCAGTGAGTAGTGAGTGGCCTTCTATCTCTCCAGAGACAAGTATGGGAACTCGGTGTGGAACACACTTGCCAGTGTAAAAATTAATATTTATTAATATTCAAAACTACTTTATTCATTCAATTTCTAAATTGTTTGTATGTAGGTAGGAGCTATACATACATACACACACTCCCTATATATTATGTACTATGTATTATGTACACACACACACACACACACACACACACACCAGGGTGGGTGGTTATAGTCTCCTTGACTACAGCCTCCACAAAGTCAAAGAGACCTCATAGTTAGCATCAATGCACCTCTCATTGCCTAATTACTTGATCTGTGTGTGCCTGAACCTCTATCTTCAGACTCCCTCAGGCATTTGGATCATCTCCCAGAGCTTCTAGAAAGTGGATTTTTGGTTATAGATTGACAAGGGATTTGTCTGACATTAGGTCAAAGAATCAGCCATCAGAGCTGACAGGGTCCTTTTAAGAGCTGGCCTAGAGAATCTGATAAGAAAACAGGGATAGATCAGAGCATGATGAATCATATTTGGGAGAAAATCTCTTTTGAAAGCTTAGAATAGGTCATTTTTTTTCATGCTTGTCAATGAGGCTGAATAATTTGCTTAAAATAAATGGCAAAGAATATTCCTACGTTTGGGGAAGCAGGCAAGCTCTGAGCTTTGTGAACATGTCTGCTCCAGAGGGTCTGGCTTGGGTGGTGCAAGTTTTGTGGGCGGGGAGGCAGTTTATGCATTCTGACTGCTTCACTGTCCCCTTGGCATTAGCACAAGATTTCTAGGGTGAACATTAGCCAGTTTCCAAGGCAAACAGACACCATCCATCAGTGAAGCTGAAAAGGAGCCCTGTATCTATGATGTGAGATTCTCAAACTTGAGCCAAATGAGTTAATGTCTTCTCCATGTCATGTTTATTAAGCCTTTGTTAAGCTAATCTTGGCTAATGATGTGTCTCTGTTAGAGGTCTTTAATAAAGTAACTGTTCTTTCCATGACCTCTCCAGAGACAGCACTGTAGCTTCGTAAGTGCAGGGAATGGCAGTGTCCAAACCATATGTGACTTGGCCAATCTTTGCATCACAGAGCCTGGGATTCTTACAGCAAACCCAGGGAACCACTCAGTACTTGTGGCACGGGCTTTGAGGACAATATTTATTGTTTAGGCAGTTACAGTTGTGTGTTCTTTAGTCTGTGGAAGGAAAATTAGTGTGTTCAGGATGAAACAGGCAGAATACCAATCTCTTCAAGTGCCAGAGCAATGGCCCAAGAACATATGTAGGAAATGACACAGATTGGCTTCATTCTCTCTCCCTCTACTGTTTACAAATATGTGCCCAGGGAAGTCCCATTTGGTTACTGGTAGTCCAAACCTTGCTGAGCTGGCTGGCTCATCCTGCAATGGAAGAACCAAGAATCCAAAACTTTCTTTCTTTCTTCTGCTTGTCAAATCCTTTCTGCTTGTCAAATCCTTTCTTTTTTTTTTTTGGTCATCTATTTTTTTTTTCTGTAAAAAGCTGGCCAACTAATTTATACTATTACTGTAATGGTTTATGCAGTAAGTAGCTATTGCGATAGCTGTGGGTCCCTCTTTCCTGACAGCCACAATATACATCCTGGCTTCGGGACAGTTTGTTGGGGGGTGATCAGAATGTCTGAATATGAAGGGAAGTCACTTCTGTGTAAGTTACAAAGAATTCCTAAGCTCTGTTTTGCCAGCAGACTCTTTATTACGATCTCAGCTTATACAGACTTGATGAGGCTCATGTGACTAGAGCTCTTAACCACTGAGCCATCTCTCCAGCCCCGGTTCATGTGACTAGAGACTGGGGACAACCTCGAGGTGGCAGATAGCAGGAAGCAGAGCTGTCAGTCAGTCATCCTTAGATGATTCCTCCCAGAAGCCATGAGAATTTGGAAGTAGATTTTTCCTGGGTAGGCTTTTGGATGAGGCTTCATTCAACTCTGGCTGATTTGTTGTTGACATGATTAGCATTTTTAAATTTAGATGTATTTATTTTAGTACATGAGTAATTTACCTGCATGTATGTTTGATTGTCATATGTGTGCCTGGTACCTGGGGATATCAGAAGAAGGTGTCAAATCTCATGGAACTGGAGTTATGGATGGTGTGTAAGTGATGGGAATTAGCAACAGTTGTTCTTAACTAGTGAGCCATATCTCCAGTCTCAAGTATTTGCATATATTAATTTCAGAAGAAATGTGTTTCAATGCATATATGTATGTATACATATTATATATGTGCATATATATGCATACACACATGCACACACAACATATATATATGATTAAATTTACTTCCCTAAGTTACTTACCTCACCATGCTGGTTTTTTTCTTCCCTTTACTATTTTTTCACTTTTTTTTGTTAAATACAGAGTTTGAATATGAGGGAAAACAAGTATGATTTTGTCTTTCTGAGTCTGATGTATTTTATTTAACTCGATGATCTTCAATTCTATCCATTTTTCTATAATTGTCATGATTTTATTTTCTTCATGCTGAATAATGTTCCACGGTGTGTATATGTCACACATTTTTTTTATCCATTCGTGTGTTGATGGGCATCCAGGATGGATCCACATCTGAAATGCAAGTGTCCCTGTGGTGTGCTGACTCAGAAGGGTCCTTGGAAGGTGTGTGTTCAGGAGTAGAAGATCTGAGCCATATGGTAGATCTGTTTTTACCTATTTTGTTGTTTGTTTGTTTTGACTGATCTAGAATACTCTATGCAGACTAGGCTGGATTTGATCTTAAAAAGACCCATGTAGTGCCTGCCTTTCTCGCAATTATTGGGATTAAAAATATGTGCCACTATGGAGAATAGTCTTAGTTTTTGGAGGACCCTTCCTCGGTGACTAATCTAATTTACATTCCTGGCAGCAGTGTATAAAGAATCCTTACCCCAGCCCTAGATCCTCACCAACATCTGTTTTCTTGATGCTTTGGCTGTCACATGACTGTAGCTTTCAGAAGAGTGCCAACACAGATGGACACTAGCCTTCTCAGTCTTTTCATTGGGAATCATGGGACAGCTCATGATTTTAAGCCTCTTCATCTTCAGCCGTCTTCTGGATGGTAGTACAGAGCTTGGCTACTGAGGTCCATGGGCCTAATCCCCTATCAAAGGCTTCAGCTCCCATTACAGAGAAAAACTTCCCTGACTATGTGCAGTTGGGCAATGCTGTATGTGGGATATTTCCAGGTATAGACTATGGAGTGCAGTTCTACTGTCCCTTTTTGAGGCTCCCAAGTGTGTACATCTCTGTTCCTTGGCGCCATCTCTCTGAAGAAGGCCTGTCCAGACCGCCCCCCCCACCTAGTTCTATGGAGACAGGACAAATGCACCATCCTGGTTTTCCTTGAGGATGGGTGTTTGAACATCTCCGTGTCTGTCTGTTTTCCATTTACATACCTGTGACTCTACCTTCCTTATGAGTCCATATACCTTCAGGACAGAAAGACATGCCTTGCCCAGACCATAGGCTAACACAGCTAAGAATGTTGTTTCAGTGTCAGTTTGCCTAATCTGCCAGACCTTCTCCTTCCATGTAATGAGATCTCTCTGGGTTTCAGTTTCCCCACTGCAAAGTAGGGTACGAACATAGCACTCTCCATGGAATTTCACAGTGGCTAACAGGGAGCCGTTGGCTCTCTGAGTAGTTAGTAAATCCTAGGTCACATGAGTCAATCAGTGCCAGCAATTATTGCTCTTCTCTTGAAATGCTTGGCTTTCCTCAAATTTCTCATGGTGGAACTCAGGTCCCATCCTAGGCCTGGGACATCTTGGTGTTAGAATGTGACATTTTTCACAGATGTCAAAACTGTCACCCCGAGGTCTGTCTCTTTCTGGAGTACCACACCATCCTTCATGAGGCCTCCTTCCTGCTCTAAATGTCACCTTGACCATTGAAGGGATCACTTCTTTCTCAGCCTCAGTTTCTCTATCTATAAGATGGGACTAAAAGCAGCTCGATGTTCCTGAGGGCTGTGGTCAGAACTAAAGAAGCAGGAGCTAGAGAAGGGGTGAGGGACCGAGAGTCCCCCAAATAAAGTCAAGAGAAACCCTGCAGAATGAGGACAGAGGAAGCAAATGAATGAAAAGAGGTTCCAGGCCCTTGTCTTCCCTTCTTGGTCCCCAAAAGAGTGTTGATGCTTCTGCCTCCTTGTGGGACAGTGTGTGCTTGAGGCAGAGTGGGGGCTTCCATCCATTTTTAGGTCTAGAACATAGGCAGCAATTGGAAGATATGTGATGAATGAGTATGTGAGGGAAAGAACTGGGTTTCTAAATACTGGTGATTCTCACATGACAATATTCCTGAAGCAAAGGACGCTAGAGGACATCTCTCTCTCTCTCTCCACATATATATGTATATATACATATGCATACATGCACACATATTATATGTATGCTAAGAAGTTTCTGGCCTGGCCTAGCCCTGAGATTCAGACTGTCCTCAGCTTAGTCTCAATAATCACACAAAGGCCTATATTAATAACAAACTGTTTTGCCTATGGTTCAGGCTTATTGCTAGTTAGCTCTCACATCTTAACTATTTCTTCTACTAATCTATGTTTTTCCATATGGCTCGTGGCTTACCTGTACTTATACATCTCGCTCTCGTGGCAGCAGCTTGAAGAGTCTCTGTCTGACTCTGCCCTCCTCCTTTATATATTCTTGGATTTCCCACATGCCTATAATTTGCTTTGCCATAGGCCAAAGTAGTTTCTTTATTATCCAATGGTAATTCACAGCATACAGAAAGACATCCCGCATCATATATAGGTAATGCATATTATATAATAGATATATGCAGAAGCCCTTCATTATG
Organism: Sigmodon hispidus; assembly: GCA_004025045.1. NCBI lineage: Eukaryota > Metazoa > Chordata > Mammalia > Rodentia > Cricetidae > Sigmodon > Sigmodon hispidus. The sequence goes on from PVIH01003397.1 coordinate 141,574, forward strand.
AGATAAAATACTTAAAAAATCCCACTGAGTTCTTTTTTGTGTTGGCCATCTACTACTGGGCACGGGACCTGGCCTTAAGTGTGACCTATATACTCAATGAGACCACATTGGAGAAAACTATTTTTTTCTTTGCAAGTGGTTATCAGCTGGAGATAGCTTCTGGGTTAGGGATGGGAGCTTGTGTCCACATCTCCTGTCAGCTGTGATCCTATGTGGCTTAGATCAATGCAGGCCCTGTGCATTCTTCCACAGCCTCACCAGTAGGCCTTTTAACCTGGATTTGGTTCAGAATCCCACCATGCTGAAGTTATCCTGAATTCTGGTCTCAGCCATGGCCAGAGGTCTGAGACCAGAGCGTAGTGGGAGAGCTGGGTGGATCTGTTAATTCTCTTCTATGGTGGGGTGGAATGGGCAGTTTTGCTGACCACTAAAGCTTTGTCCTGTGGGTTCAGGACACATTTTTGGTAGCACGTGCTTAAGTTCATCACTCAGGAGCAGTGCAAGGAAACCTATCTGTTCAGGTCACACAGCAAGGTCAGAAGAGAACTGTGCTAGGCCAGGACTGAGGTCCCAGCAGGCTATAGCTCTGCGGTTGTCACACTGAATAAGAATAGTAAGTACCACGTGACCTCACAGAGCCATGTCAAGTGTCCTGGAAGGGGACAGGTCTTGGTTGATTCATCTGGATCCTCCATGGCAGGGTAGGAAAGGTCAGGACTGAATGAGTCACTAAGTACACCATGAATGAGCAAATTCACAGCAGGGTGTCAGGAAGCAAGTCCAAGCTCCAGTGCCTAGAAACCCCCAAACCTGGAGGCCAGGCCAGGCAATTTGCCTTCCCTGGTCCCTGATTATGTCGCTTTTCAGCTTAGACTGGGTCTGAAATTAGGACCCCAGGAACCAAATCAGGTTTTTAGGAGTTTGTTTTGTTTGACAAGTATCAAAATGTAAAGTTTAAAATGCATTTAGGCAAGGACACAATGCTATCCAGTGGTCCACAGAGGCATCTCTTGCTAGCACGTGTGACCGACCTATCCACCCTCTGTGAGTGCGAGAGACCTGTTAGCTCAAGGACACTTGGTTTGCTAACCCTGGCATAGAAGCCTCTGGTACTCAATTACTTTGATGTGCTAACATCTTACTAGAAGAAGAGATTAAGGAAACAGAGCAAAACAGAGTGGAGGGAACAGGAGAAAAAAAAATGAGAAAATGGGGAAAAATATACAGGTTGGGGGAAATCAGCAAGATAAAAATATTTTGTCCCAAGGAGTTACTCCAACCTGTCCTTTGAATCAAAAACAAATTTATGGCCACTTAGGAGAAAATAGAATCAATAGATACTGGGGGAGACTGCCATTCCTGAATGTCCAGGCACAGCCAGAATGCCTGACCATGATCGAGTCCAGGAATGCACCCACCTCTGCCTTTGTAAGCAAAAACACTTGACCTCAGGGTTGGAAGCCCCCTCAGATGTTTCCCTAGAAAACAGCTCATCTGGCCACAGTGGTTCACATCTCTCCACACTCCAGAGCCCAGGAGGAGAGGGAGGCTGGCAGCAGCGGCGTTGGCCATGGTGCTGAATTATTAATGCTCATTTCAGTTATCCTTTGCTTCAGCAGAAATATGACAAAGCAATTCCAGATAATGAAATCAACCACATTTCTGCTGTTCACAGCAGGTTTTCAGGGGGCAAATTTTGCCCCCTCAGTCACGGTGCTGATTGAGTTACATGTTTGTGGGTAGGAGCATGACTGCCCGTGTTATCGATTGGTATGTAGTACATAGATTAGAGGGACCCAAGGCTCTCCATTACAGTGGGTCAGTGACTGCTCATAGCCAGATGGTAAGGCCGGGGGGGGGGGCGGCTGCAGAACCAGCAGCTGTCATTTCCGAGAGGGACTCTGGGGAATGGCAGGAGGCCACGCAGCCTTAGTCCTACCTGACAAATCTTTACCATCCCTGACGATCTGTCACAGAAGCGTCATGCTTTGAATGGCATCTGAGCTTGTGGAAATGCTTTAATATGAGGGATGAGATATGAGATCCTTCAGCTCTCCCACTCTCCCCCCTCTTGGCTATGAAACATTAAATTTTTTTTCAAAATTCAAGTAACTAGAAACTAAAGTTATATTAAATCATCCAGCAATTCCAGGGCCTCAAGCCAGAGACAGTAGACCTGTTACAGGCCAAGGAACACTCAGACATGTGGACATGCTTTATTTTCTCATGCTTAGCAAATAACTTCTATGTGATTAAGACATCTACTTTTGTTTCCTATGCATTGAAATTAGAAGTGTGATGGAATTCAGGACCAAGGGCTTCTGAAATATTAGACTCCACATATAGACAATTGTTAGGGTAGATTCCTAGTTGTTGCTGCAATTTTCCTCCAATGTTTTGTACAATAATGATGAACACAGCCTTACAAAATAAAAGAAAGAAATAAAGAAAAAAACAAATTCACCACCATAAACAATTTCCTGATTTCCTGGTTGCCAAAATGCAGGAAGAAGAACTTGACATATTTTGTCATAACTGTAATTCGAATTCATACAACATCATTTCTTAAGGCATTCATCTTCAAAGTGCTATTTTCTTTCGAAATGCTTCACCTGGGTCATGGGTCTTCCATTACTCCAATCTTAAACCTGCACAGAAAACAGAACGCTCCTATTCAAAGAATAGAAAATAGAAACCATTTATGGTCTGTAGGACAGGTAGAGTGAGTAGGTTAATGTCACCCTGGACTGTGGGGTACAATCAAGTTGACAATAGTCATGGGCAGACACATTTGCTCAGACAAGCTTCTGTGGGCTAGCCTGTGGTGCTTGGCATCAATAGTGATGTAAGTGGTACTTGGTCAATATTAGCTGTTGGATAAAACTATAAGCTAGTATTTGAGAACTCTGTCATTGTGTATTGTGCCATTTGATGGAGTTTGGGGGACACTCTTAAAGCCTTTTTACCTCTTATCGAAGGGCACTTTGTTTTTGAGACAGAGTCTCATGTGTCTCAAGCTGGCTTTAAACTTGCTATGTAGCTGAGGATGACCTTGAATTCCTGATCCTTCCACCCTAGCCTCTGATGTGCTGGGATTCCTGGTACAGACCACTATGCTTTGCTTAATCCAGGGTTTCTTAAACATTTCCACTCATAATCTACTTTCACATGAGAAATTTTCATGTGACTCTGCATATGTATCTAAAACAGGCATACAAACCAAATGCTCACTGATAACACATCATAGGGAAATTTGTTTTAAAATATTTTTTTGGTATGCATATAATTTTTCCATGTATTAGATATAAAAGTAAATTTGCCTAGTAATGCATGTGCTTCTTTATTTTTATTTCAATAATTAAAATCCTGGCTAAACAGTTTATACTGCAAGGCACAAAGCATCTTCAACATTTTTCAAGTTGATGGCTATTTTGATTTTATGAGTGTCAGTGCTGAGAATGTCACTTCACATAAATACATAATGACAGGAGTTTGTTTGAGGCCATTTTGGAAATGGTTGAATACTTTGTCCTAAACTGGTCAAAATTCATTTAACATTTTTAAAAACAAAAATTCAAGTCAGAAACTCAAACAACATCACACACACCCCATGTGTGTGTTTGTGCGTTTGTGTGTGTATATGTGTGTATGTTTGTGTGTGTGTGTCAGTGCAAGTGCACACACAAGCACAAATGTTTTACTAGAAATTGAGCTCAGGCCCTTATCCATGATGGCAAGAACTCTACCACTGAAGTATCTCCAGTCCTATTGTTACCTATTTATTTTGAAACAGTTTCATCTTGTTTCCCAGGCAGCTCCGGAACTTATTCTGTAGTTCAGGCCTCAGCCTCTTGAATGGTGAGATTATAAGTCTACTCCACCATGTTAGATTCAAACAGCAAGTTTTAAAATCAAACATTCCAACAATTTCCAACCCAGATACACAACATTTACATGCTAAGAAGTGATGGTAGAAAAATATTAAAAGCATTTGATTTTTGTAATTAAACTATTAAGTTAAGAGTGTAACACTTTGTATGTGCAGCAAAAGCCTTGCAATTCATAGCATATAACAGTCTGGAATTACTCAGGAAGTGTTTGTTGGTGTTTCATGGAGTTAGCATTCATGGTACAAAGTAAGCATTTTATATGTTCAGAGTCAAGTCTACAGTGAAGTCTTGAGATGCAATATGAGTGAACACTGCCAGAGGTGCCTTGAATTCATGACATCTTCAGTTTGGAGTTATGTTTTAGTTATTATGTATTCAGAAAACTTACTGTTGCCAAATTTTTAAAAATTGTTCCATCTAGCCATCCCTGTTTTTATGATCCCTCCATTCAGTTACACGGCTCTATGTGGGGCTATAATCTGTAATTTGGAAACTGGTGACCCACCTTGAGTATTCATCACAAGGCTCTCTCTTTCTCAGTCTCCATAGGGCTCTAGGGCTATGGATGCCCTTAGCTTGGGCTCCAGCACATTTTTAGGTGGGGCAGAGCTGAGCAGTTGATGTTGAGAGTGGGCATATGGGTTACTGTGACTTCCCCAACTTCTTGGAATGTGCAACTAAAATTACAACAAATATAAAAGCATCACTTTTAAGAAACTCAGAACCTGAGATGGATTCTTGGATGCAGTGGCATTCATTTGTTTTTATAACTGGTGATACTGATGCAGGAGGATTGCTTGAATCCAGGACATTGGGTCCAATCTGGGCAACATAGTCTCTTAGGGGAAATGGATTAAAAACTCAGAACTAAACCATTTGTTCACTGACATTGGGTACCCTAAAAATGGTTCTGGCAAAGCCATCGACACAGAAAAGAGAAAACAGTAAGAATCTCAAATTAACGGTGCTAGACCACATCTCTCCTGAAGGGAGCTTACTCACTGGAGAATTCATCCAGCCGGTGGCCTCAGGCAGATGGGCTCTGGCCCTTCTTGGCCCCATGGGGGCCTGTTTACTTTGTTAATCCTGTGCCTCAGACTGCTGTGCCAGTGTCTCTGTGGACATGGCTGGCAGGCCACATCCCTTTGACAGCATGGTCCCTCTGGCTGCTTCTGGGTGGTGAGCCTCGGCTGGGCCCTCAGAAGCATCTCATCCCTTTCCGCTTCCTGCTGCTGCTCTTCATCAGTGACTCAGAGCATCTCTGGCTTTTATCTTCTCCCTATGAACATTATTGTCCAGTTCATCCTAAAATAGCCAGACCCAGCCATCCCATAATACTAGTCCCGGTCGCTTCAAGCTCTTCTGCCTGTCCCTCTCTCTCCTGCAATAAACACACCTCTGGCTCCAGTCAGTGCTTTCTCCAGATTCATGAGTCGGCTGCATGTGCAGCAACCCCAAATCCTGCCAGATAAATCTCTGTGAATCTGTCAACACAGAGGGGAATGGCTGGGCCAAGTCCTCAGAGAAACAACTGCAGTCACCAGATTTATCACCCAATCTGGCCCCAAGAGTACCAACCTGACCTTCAGAAAAGAGCAGAGGTCAGCCTGTGGGGATTCTTAATTAATTTATTTATTGGTTTATTTTTTTGTTTTGTTTTGCTTTTTTTTTCCTGTAAGAGAATGAAATGCTAAAGGTCCTGCCTCCAAAGATCCTCTCTCTTTGTCCTTGGTGACAAATGAAGAACTCTTTTTCCTTTGTCCTTGGTGAAAATAAAAAGCCTGGTGTTGGGACTTAGTGAGGGACACTTTGGCTCCCCAGGGAAAGATTGACTGTGCCACTGGCCTTGTGGAGAACTCTTGACCACCGGAGGGGAGATGTGGACTGCAGGGTGTCCTGCAGGGTCACTCTGGGTTAATTTTAGCCGCTTCCATGCCCATGGATGGACCACACATTTTTCCTCTTTAGCCATGTCCAAGGCTCTCATCTGCAGCAGCCTCAGCACCTTCCCAAGTGAAATTGAGACATGTGCTTATGACAGCGTATCTCCATGAAGACAGATCGCTCTCCCTCCAAGGTCAAAGCTCCTGCTGGCCCGGCTCTTTGGCAAATGATTTCATCAAACAGGGCAGTGCACAACAGCCAGCCAGCTCTTGGGCCTCTGGCCACTCCACTCGTCAAAACCTTTCTGTAGATTCTTGTGCCCTGTGGAACTTTCCCCTTCTGCTGTCTGTCTGTCTGTGCCTCCCCTGACATCCTCAGGCCCCAACACAGAAGGATGAGTTGGCAAAATATCAGAAATGATGACAGGAGCCCAGAAGGTAAAACAAATCTTCTGGGAAAAAATGGGAAATTTCTTAGTCATTTTATAAGACAAGAGTCATGGTGCCTCATGAGTTTTTGTTTGCTTTGTTTTGTTTTAACAGAACTGCAAAGACATTGCCTGCTGTGCCTGTCCATTCCCTGTCTGGCACACACACTAATGAGGAGGGCCAGGCCTTTGTTTTCTATGAGCCAAGGCCCATGGTTGCCAATCTTCATGAGCTGGTTAATTGCAAATTTGTTACTAAATTCCTGCTATTGACCCAGGTATGGGACTATGAAAAAATGAGATAAATAAGCAGGAGATAATAAATCAGGAAAGCCTCACAAAGACTGTGCTAGTAGGAAGCTTTTTACATGGCCTTGGTGATTCTGCCTTCTGGGTGGTCATCTCCTTCAGGAATGTTCTCTCCCTTCGGCATGGGACAGATATACTTCTCAAGAGCAAATGTGGCGAATGTGATGGACACCACCACCGAGATATGAAGACTGATTTGTGCCGTGCTTCTAGTCTCACCTCACTGATGGTAACCAACTGCCATGTGTGAGAAAGGAAAGGCCCATGTGAGGTAGCCAATGTTGGCAGCTAACAGCAAAGGAAGCCCTGGATCCTGTGACCAGCTTCACCATGAGCTTAGAGATGACCACAACCCCAGTCAATATTTGGCTTCCTCCTGAGAGACGCTGAGTAAAAAGCCCAGTGAAGACAGGAGCCTCAGTTAAACTGTGGTGGGATCCTTCTTCACCACAGAAGTTAGATGATATATATTCATAAGTTATTTAATTCAGGGTGAAATTTTCACACTGGAAAGGATTGTCAATGAAGGCATTGGATGCAATTTTCTGATAAAGACTTTAGACAAGTAGCCTGAACAGAGTATATTGCTCTCAGTAGACAGCCAGACACCAGCAAGAGGAACAGCATTCTGGCTAGGATGGTAGTCTGGGTGGCAGCATGCTCACTTAGAACAGCTGAGGAGGGAACCCACATGTTCTGTTTGCAGTGTTTATTTCCTCTGACTTACTCTTCAGCTGAGCCTTGGAAAGGAGGCATTGGAACCCTGTCCCAATGTCACACGCACCCAGGCAGCTTCTAGTCATTAGCCAGGGCCACACAGCTGGGAAGGGGCAAGACACAGATTTGAGCCAAAATTTTCTACATTTAGATGTTGTGGATCGGTCTGCTTTGTAATATCACATGACTTTGTTCAGCCATTTAGCAGATGGCCAGTGCTTTCGTGCTGTGTTCTCAGGACTCATTGCTCCCGACCAGAAGGAGCCCAAATTCCAGCACCCAGAATGGCGACCACTAGCTGTTTTGCTTGGGTAACTTGGATTGAGGAGTCTGTCATTATTGGTTTCTTATGAAAATAAAACCCAGACATGAGAAATGGCTAGCTCTAGGGAGTTTCTGTAAGGGATACAATGAGGTACTGAATTCTGAGGCCTTGACCCAGATTCTCACACTTCCCTCAGCCTGTCTTGCTTTGGGGTCCTGAACCTTTGTGAAAGCTGAGAATTCCCCCCCCCCCTGGAGTTAGTAGTCTGTTTTCGTAAGTCAGCTTTTGGGCAGATTTGGCTTTTATAAATCACGGTTGCTCAAGTTGAGGTGCCTTGTCTATGAACATTCTAACAGCTGAGTGGGGAATATTTATGATGCATGAGAGTCTTTAACTTCTCAGTTTCCACTATTAGCTTCATTTAAATAACCAGGCTTTCTGGTTCATTACTCTTAAGAACTTGAGAGACAGGCGAAATTTGCAGGCTGTGTATGTCTCTCAAAGTGAGTGACTGATCTTCCGGCATTTATTCAAGTCCATTGCAGTTTAGTTTTTGTTTAAACATGACTTCTTCAGAAAAGACTTGTCCAACTTTTGGTCCTGAATTAGGCATCCCACACAAACTCTCATATATGCTGTGTGGCTGTCCATTTTGGTCCTGAACTAGCCCCCCCGCAGGTACGCTCATGTAGCTCCCCATGCATGCTCATGTAGCTAGCTCTCTGTGGCCGTCCATCTTAGCTCTGATAAGAAGAGGTGAAAACAATTCCATCAGTGGGGACAGTGCCTTGGAGCAAGTGTGAAAACTGGGCTTCAGATTCCTAGAACCCACATAAATGCCTGGTGGTTAGGGCAGCCCAGCTATAATTCCAGCTTTCAGAAGGACAATTCACATAGCTGCACCACTTGTGCCAGCAAGCGTTGGGTTTGGCTGAGATCCTGCCTCATATAATAAGGTAGAGAGTAATCTAGGAAGACTGTGATCACATACACACATGTGAATACACATGCATGAAGGCACACAACATAGGACATAAATGCTACCCCACTCCTACCCCAAATCCAGAGGCTTCTTATGATGTAGTTCCTCTGATGGATTCATACCCCAGATCTATTTCCTGAGATGTCAGGGAGAGAACACAAGACACCTGCCCTCTGGAAGAACCTCCATTGGTCCTTGATGGTCAGATAAAGGAACTTCCGAGAAAGTCCTTCCCTGCACTTGGCTTTGGAGAAAAGGAGGGTGAAGAGTTGGGGTTAAGGTCGGAAAGATATCAAGGCTGAGTTTTTAGTTGAAGCACTCAGCATGTCAAATGGCATCACCAGCACTCATTTTCTGAGCCCCTGAAACATTGTTTTGGAGTATGATGGTGACTTGGTGAATCTCGTTAAATTAAAATGAGACTGTGTGATGAGGTTAGATTGTAGGTCAGTGCTAAAGCATTTGTTGACTATACGTTAAATGCTGGGAATCAGTTTCTAGTATTTATTTTTAAAGAAATGATGCAATAATCCCTCACAAACTGTTATGGTTTGGATGTAAACGTTTCCCAAGGATTTGTATATTGAGAACCTGCTGCCTAATGCAGTCAATGTTCACAAATGAAGCTTTTTGGAAGTGATTGGATCACGGGGAGTCTGACCCCTCAATGATAGGTTCATAATTTAATATCATCCCTTTTCTCCTCTATCCCATCATCCCTCCCTCATTTCCCCTTCTCTCCTGTCTCCTGCCTTATGTCTCCACCACCACCATGTTCTGTCCCTCACAGACCCACAGCAGTGAAAGCAGCCAATCAGTGACTGAAAATTAAAACACTACCAACCAAACAAGGTTTCCACTTTCATGTATTCATCTCAGGTGTCTTGTGAGAGCGAGAGAAAGATGACTAATGTGAGCAGTCCCAGAGGATGGAAAAGATACCATCACTGGGACAATCAGACGTAAGAGCAACAACAGTGTAACTGTAGCTAACACTAATGAAGCATGAATGTGTTTTCACATGATTGTGTTAATATAGAATGTGTCACAAATTTGTCTGTCTTCTTAGCACAGGGGCTGCAGCAAGTTGCTAAGAAAAGTGATTCTTTGGTTTACACTTCCACATTGTAGTCTGTCATCGACAGAAGTCAGGACAGGAACTCAAACAGGGCAAGAACCTAAAGCTAGGAACTGATGAAGAGATTATGGCGGGGTGCTGCTTATTGGCTTGCTCCTCATGGCTTGCTCAACCTGCTTTCTTATAGAACGCAGGACCACCAGCCCAGGGATGATGCCTTTCCCTATCAATCACTAATTAAGAAATGCCCCCAAGCTTGTCTGCAGCCTGATCTTATGGAAACATTTTCTTAATTGAGGTTCTGTTCTCACAGATGACTTTAGATTGTGTCAAGCTGATATAAAACTAGTCAGCCATGGTATGGAGGACATGCCCCTAGGTGTGGCTGCATAAATCTGTGCCCGCCCATTCTCGTAACAGGAGACATTGTTCTTTTTTCTCTTCTGCTTCTCCCTTGTATCTTGTTGGCAACTCCACTGAATAAACTGTAGCATGGCATCTGGTGGTGTGTGTCTGTTCTCACATGCGAAGCCAACATCAGGGGCCATGCTAATCTTCTTTCTGTTGCTCTGTTTTTAGCATGTGTGTTGTGAAGGGGAGACTCCTTAAGGTTTTAAGTATAGCACATAGTAATTTCAGGACCTGACATACAGACAGTTATTTTGCACACAGATTTTCTTGTACGCAAATGACATAGTGACTGATCTGTCCTGGTTTACTGGAGGCTGTTTAGCCTTAAAACTGAAACTGTAGCGTTCTAGGAACAGTCCTTAAACTGAGCCAAATGGGGTGGCTAGTTATCAAGTGAGGGCAAGAGCCAGTTGGCTGTGACCCAAGAAACAGAAAGCCCAGGAAAGGGAAAGAGGGAAAGAGTGAGGGATCTGGGAACAATGAGTTTTATACTTAGATTTGGCAGTCATGGACATACGTGTGTGTGTGTGTGTGTGTGTGTGTGTGTGTTGTGTGTTGGTCTGTCTAGATTTGTGTGTGTATGTGTCTATGTTTGTATGTGTATATGTGCATGTGTGTGTGTCTTTCTGTCTGTATATGTCTGTCTGGGCTTGTGTGTATGTTTATGTATATGTGTGTGTGTGTTGGTTTGTCTTTCTGTCTATGCATCTGGGTTTGTGTGTGTATGTGTCTATGTTTGTATGTGTATATGTGCATGTGTGTGTGTGTCTTTCTGTCTGTATATGTTTGTCTGGGCTTGTGTGTATGTTTATGTATGTGTGTGTGTTTGTCTGTGTGTGTGTGTGTGTCTGTGTGTCTGTGTGTGTTGAGAGGTGGGAGGTGGTAAGCTAATTAGTTAAAACAGGAAAGACAAGGCTATGGGACCAGAGAGGGCTACCATAGAAAACAACTTCATTTGCTTCAGTTTGTCCTTGAGCTCTGCACACTATAGCAGCTGTTTCCAGATCCTTCCATTAGACTTGGGCAGGCCCTCACCATTTCTCTTGTCAGAATTCCTGGAGGTCTGCTGGACAGCATGCGCCCCAGGCTTTGGGCAATCCTAAGCTCTAAGCAGGGAAAAAGCACATGGCTAGGCTGAGTGCTCATCCCCAGGATCTAATCTTAAGACTTCTCCAGGCAGGAAGGCTCATCCCTCAGCACCCTGACCAGAGGAGATGTCACTGTGAGTTTACCATGAGGCTCTGGGTACATTTTTCTGGAACTCAGTTACTGAGTCAGTTATGATCACTTGCAGCATTGGAAGATGAATGTCCCATGGTTCTGAGAGTTGTTTTTAGATACAGGTACTCTTGGCTGCAAAAAATACCCTGTGACTTTAGGCAGTAGATAAAAATTATTTGAAAACCAGTTCTCAATGACCAACTCAGGGTCTTGAGGATGGTGGATGGTGGTGGAGTAGATTCCCGGATATAACAAAATATGACCTCATTCTCACAGGCTCCAGGAGCTCTTAGCTTTTAGAAGAATATAATGTGGGATGTCTTTCTGTACACTGTGAATGTATTATATTACCATGGGTTAATAAAGAAATTGCTTTGGCCTATGGCAAGGAAGCTTAGAGGCAGGTGGGAAATTCAAGAAGAAATAAAGACAATGAAGGACAGAGTCAAGGAGACCCCACAGATGGCTGCCCAGAAAACAAGATGGAATGGAGCACAGGTAAAGCCATGGAGCCATGGGGCAATATACAGACTAATAAAAATGTGTTGAGTTAAGTTGTAAGAGCTAGTTAGTAATAAGCCTAAGCCGTGTTTGCAGTTTCTAATTAATATAAGCTTCTGAACAATTATTTTATAAGCATTGCAAGACCAAGTAGGAAAGTTTTGTTTGGAGCTCGAGTCTGGACAGGTCAGAAAACATGTAGCTGTAAATGGTGCCACAGAAACAGAGCCACAACGGCCTCCCTAGTTTCACAGTCTCTTGCCAGCCGCAGTACAGGGGCTTAGCTCCCTGCAGCTGCCTGGGAGATGCAGCTGCCACCAGTCACCATGAGCTAAGCTACACAGCTGATTTCTGCAGTCCCTCTTATGGGCTATGGTATTAAAAGACTTCTTCCAGATGCTGCTTGCAGGTTTGAGAGCACATACATGGACTTAAAGACATAGCTCCATTCTACTAAGTACTGCTTCCCAGAATTGAGGAGGTAAATGTGACTCATTGGTACCTGTGGCATGTTGAAAAACCATGTGCTGAGGTGCCAGCAGCCAAAGCAATGCTTCAGTCCTATCCACAACTTCAGCAATTTAAAAACTCTCCTGGCCAAAAAATGATTAAAGATATGTGATAAAACAGATCGGATGGAGAAAATCTCTAAACAAGTTACAATGTGTATAAAAATGTACATAGGCTTGGAAGAGAAAGAAAAAGGAATATAGGAAATTATATAAAGAAATAGTTTTTAAAAATAAAGTCTTTAAAAAACAGCAAAAATAATATAAAAATAGCCATGCAAAGATAGAAAATACATGAAGAGTCTGGATTATGTTTATTATTGTGTTTTCTCTTAACTTTTTTTTAACTGTTAATGATCTAACTCCAGGAAGACATTTTATTATAAAGGCTACTAGGTTAAACCAACTTAAATATTTTTTTAAAGTATCTTGACTTTGAAAATTTGTTTCCACAGAAGATGAGAATCTGTGGATTGCTTCTAGGCTAATATGGTTTGACCAAGGAAGATCCCCGCCCCTGAAAAAAATCTCTGATGGAAAGAAATGACTCTGATGATCCAACATGTACATCAGCTTCAAGACTGCTGACTAAGATGATCCAGCCTCAGGGTTCCTCAAAGATTACCAGCACCCCAAATCAGCACAAAGTAGCCGAGAAAACTATGCCCACATTCCCCTCAAAATATATTATGGATCTCTTTCTTTAGAGCATTTGGTTATTGGTCATAGTCAATTTCTTTCTAAAAAAAAGTAAAGGGGATATAGGTATTATAGGATAAGGGTAGATTATTGAATCTACTTTAGAAAGCAACTACTTGTTTTAAATACATTGCTATAGACTTTAGTTTATTGATACAAATTTAAGTTAATTACACTGTATGTGTGGTGGGACCAAGAAAGACAGTTTTTCCTTTTTGGTTTTCCAGGTTAAAGCCCCACCCTGCCATGTATACACACTCTCATACCCCTGTACAGAGTCTGTATATATAGCTTAGATAGACCCTGAGCTCTTCTTGCCTCTGGCTCCCAGGTTCTGGAATTGCAAGCATGTACCACTACACTCAGACCTTTCATTTTATAACTGTCAATTGTACTTGTGTATATATTTAGAGAGTACCAAAATGCTGCTATGATACAATATAGAATGGTTTAATCATGGCTTTTCACATATTTATCTTCAATTTCTAATTTATTTGACCAGCATGTTTGAAATGTGAATTAAAATATGAAGCTTTTTTTTTTTGCAACTTATTTGGAAAAAAAGAAAACAAAGATGGCCCCCCACATCCACCTTGCTCCTGTCTGATGTGATGTCTTCCCCTCCCCCCTCCTCTGCTTCTGTGAGTATAATTATAGACTCCACATATATGCAAAAGAATAGACAGTACATCTTTCTGTGTTGGGCTTATGTTATTCATACAGAGTTTTCCAATCCCAACTATATTGTTGCAAATGACAGAGGCTCTTCCCTGTTTTCTAAAATATTAACACATGTTAATTATATGTGACAATGGGTTTTATAATAGTCCCATTCATGTATGTCATGTACTTTCATCATATCTGCCCCCTCTGCCCTCATCTACCTCCTTCCCCTTTCTCAGCTCTGACATATTTTCATGACCTCTCCCAATTCTACCCATGAGGAAAAACACATGACCCTTGTCCTTCAGTGTCTGGATTATTTCCCTACCGCAATGACCTCTAGTTCTATCACATTTCCTGGAAACATTGTTTTTGCTTTATGACAGAAACCCACTCTGTTGTGTGTATATACACACTATTTTCTTCATTCATTCATCTGTTGATGGCATTTAGGACGATTCTGTAACTTGCTACTGCGAGTGGAATGGCAATGAACATGGGTGTACAAGCATCATTTGAATGAAGATCACTTCCTTTTCAAAGACTTAAGAGTACCCCATGTGTACACAGCACATTTTCTTTATAATTGATCCCTTGATGGGCACTTAGGTTGATTTTATAGCTTAGCTGACGGTATCTAATGTTGCATCAAACGTGGGATGCAGTCTTCAACACAATGATTTCAAATCTGCACCCTTCATCATTTCTGTCCATTCACTCGCTGACTCACTGTTCTGACATATTCACGGGCACACATCATCTTTTAGCCGTGTTGCTTATGTCTCTGCTCATTCTCACATGTTTTCCATATGTGTTTTAGGCCCTAAGTAGTCTCTGCATCTGGGAGTGTTTCCACCATCGAGATGAGAGAACCTTAGCCTACAGAACATAGACAGCATTTGCACTTGTGCATTCTGACATCATTTGGGAACACAGGCCACTGCAACTCCATGAAAGTCCTAGTCACTCAGTCAAAAGTCTATATTCCTTTGGGCCATCCCATGGGGAGGCCAGTAAGATGATCTGGTCTCAAATTTGGTGATCCTCTATCTGAGTGTATGGGGAAAATTGAGTCTTCAGTTCTTATGTGCATTCACCTTGCTAAAAGGAATGACAAATACAGATGGGTCTGATTTTATAGGACACCCTGTCTAGAAAGTCCCAGGATTATTTTATTTCTCCCAGATTTCCCAAAACAACCCACAGGAAACCAAACCATAGGAATACTTTTAGCACACACACACACACACACACACACACACACACACACACACACACACACAGAGGCCCTTCCAAGTACAGCTTGTTCAGGCTGATGCCCAGTAGTCTTGGCTGCTGAGTCTGGTGAGGACTGGTCTCGGATGAGGCACTATGAGTCATCACTTTAATAAGAACAAAAGCAAAAGTTCTGTCCCTGCTGCTGGTGGCACCAGAAAAAAACAGAAAACCCCAAGCCAGTCAACACTTGTCTGCTATTTGCAAAAGACTTCAGCACCTATGGAAGATGATTAAAATGCGGCTCCCATTGTCACCTCACTTACTTACTCTATTACTTACACTCACGAATGAGAAGAGTCAACCTGTGAATTATTTCGTTTCAATTGGCTGTGATAAAGCACTATGATCAAGGCAGCATATAGAAGGAAGTGTCTAAGCAGGCTTATGGTTCCAGAGGGTTAGAGTCCCTGATGATAGAGCAAAGGCATGGCTGTAAGAATAACTGAGCGCTCACATTTCAGACTACAAGCAGAAGGTAGAGAACACACTCTGGGGACAGCATGAGCATTTTGAAGCCTTAAAGCTCACTGCTAGTGACAAGCCTCCTTCAAACTAAGTCACATCTCCGAATCTTTCCCAAACAGCTCCACCAATGGCAGACCATGAATTCAAAGACATGAGCATATGAGGACATTCTCACTCAAACCACAAACTCCATTAAAGAGAGTAGAGCCAAGCTTTGAACCCAGGCCTTTTTGATTCCAGGTGTGTACAGGTGCCCATGGACATAGAGCCTATCACAGCTGAAGGCCCAGTGATGGCTTTCTTGGAGGCAATAAGGAGAGGGCACTGTGGCCACACTTAGCCAGAGATGTCTTCTCATAGGAAGCCTGGGTTTGTGGAGTCTGAACTAACCCTGAATTTACCCTTCTCCTTTCATCTCAGCAGCATTAGAGGCAGAAATGGTTCTATCTCAGCCTTCCCTGCTGCCTGG
Organism: Sigmodon hispidus; assembly: GCA_004025045.1. Lineage (NCBI taxonomy): Eukaryota > Metazoa > Chordata > Mammalia > Rodentia > Cricetidae > Sigmodon > Sigmodon hispidus. The sequence continues at coordinate 157,342 of PVIH01003397.1, forward strand.
GGAACAGGAAACTGCTCTTTACTTCTCAGCAACACTGAGACCAAGTCATGAGACCCCAATGGCCCAGAGAGTGGAACCATTGCCGCTTTGCCTATGAGCAGAAACCAGAACTGTTGTGGGTGCCCTTTGTGGGTGAACACAATTATTCTGGGTTACAGACCAAACCCTCCCTAAGCTCTGACCTCCACAGCTAAGGGACCTGCTGGCTTTTGGCAACTCTCAGAACCGAGGACCTATGCTGGGCCACAGCAATTGGATTTATCTAGGAAACGAGGCAACATTACAAGGCAAGGTTTGCAATTTCAGTATACAGAGATTAATTTACATGCAGAGCTAATTAGGCAAGCGAAACACCCACAAATTGATTATTATATGAGAAGGAACACATCTATTTGGAGAAATATGCTCTAAAGTACAGTATTTGCAAACTTAATTGCTAAGTGGAAATTCCCCTTCTAGTGGTTAAGAAATTTAAACAATTAACCTTTATGGCAGGGCCTTTCAGTCCTCACACAGCTCAGGGAAGCGCTGGGCTCTGCCCTGGTAGGGACATGTGGTAAAGAGCACAGCCCTCGGGGCCTCGCTTCAGCCCCAACCTGGCTCAAAAGCCTGTGAACCAAAGCTCCACATCTGCATGGATAGTTCTTACAGTTTCTATTAGAAGAAGTTTGCTATTACAACATTTCTGAAGACACAATAGCCTTTGTGGCTACCAGAAAAGTATATCAGCTCATTCAAAGTCAGTGCTAAGGGTGGACTTGGGCCTTGAACCGTGTGAAAGATGAAGACACAGCTCACACGGTGCAGGCCTGTAGTCCCTCCAGAGAAAATGTGTTCTTACCGAAAGCCTCAGTTCTAAGAGCAGGGATTCTGATCACTTCGATCAACTACAGCTGAGCTCTGTGTGTGTGTGTGTGTGTGTGTGTGTGTGTCTGTGTCTGTGTCTGTGTGTGTTGGTGTGTGTGTGTCGGTGTAAGCCTGGCTGCTGTAACATGAGGGAAGGAAGGAGAATCAGTTCCTGGAAGTGGAAATGGGATCAGCCACCCCAGGAGGTTCAGCACAGAGACCAACAGACTGTCTGGACATCTTGCACTCTGGGAGAAGAGGCAGCTGCTGGCTGGGCAGGGCACAGAGGGCCTCACTGCTGAACTGAATGAAACCTCGGTATAGTTAAGAAATTACCATATTTGGCCTCAGCCTCTCCAGTGGAAAGATGCAAATTCTGAAGTAGTGTCATGCAGAGTGTTCAGGAGTCCAGCAGACTTCCTTCTTCATGGTGACTTGTTCTACCCATCCCAGAGACAGTCCTGGGTCCTAAGAATCCAGTGGGGTCCTTCCTGGAGTGAAGCCTGAGAACCCTCTGCAGGGTCCCCTTCCTTGACAGCAGGCCTTTGGTGCTCACCTGCCCAGGCCTCAGACACTGTGAAGAGCTGTAGCTCTGATCAGCCTCTCAGCCACGGGCGAGTTCAGCCAAGGCTTCAGAACAAATTGCCTCTGCTAGAGTTCTGAGGACAGCTGGAACCCTGGCAGAGGCCATTCCCAGAATGCTGCAGTGGGTTTATAGCTCTGTGGACTCAGGCTGGCAGATCAGCCTGTCTCTCCTCACATGGCAGGGTGTAAATTTTTCCTGGGAAATGGAGCCAAGCTGTTTGCTGTAATCATCACCTGGGATCCACAGTGCAAGAGAGGGAGGCTGCTCCTGCCTTAGCCACCAGACATGGACCTCCTCACAGTGGATCCCAGCTTTCTCTCTGTGTGACACTCTGGGTCTCGAAGAAGCAGAAACTTGAAAGTCATTTCTGACTTAAAAAAATTAGTCTTTCCTCCCCACCCCACCCCCACACGCGCATGTGCTTATGTGCGTTCATGCAGGAATGGATGCGTGTTTGTGTATGTGGGGGGGGCACATGTGTAGAGATCAGAGGGCAACCTTCGAGCATCACTCTTTGGCTTTCTCCCTTGTTTGAGGCAGAGTCTCTTAGCTACTGCGTACACGAGGCGTACTGACTTTCGTCTTCTGAAGATTTTCTGTCCCGTTTCCATCTCCCTCTGGGGACACGCTGGGACTATGTGTGTGTGTCTATGATTGAGTGTCTAGCTTTGTTGTGGGTTCTGGGAATCCGAAGTGAGGTTATCAGGTTTCTAAGGCAAGTGCTTTATTCACGGACCTATCTCACCAGCCATGCCTTTTTTCCTTAACTCAAAGTCCAATTTTTCTCTAGAGTAGCAGTTACCAATCTTCCTCATGCTTTGACCCTTTAATACAGTTCCTCATGTTGTGGCAACCTCTCAACCAGAAAATTATTTTCATTGATACTTCATAACTGCAGTTTTTGCTATGGTTATGAATATACATGATATTTGATGCCCAACTCCTGTGAAAGGGTTGTTCAACCCCCAAAGGGGTTTTGTCCTATAGGCTGAGAACTGCACTCTAAATCATCACTTTTCCTATTGGTCCTCATTATCCTGGCCCTGCTCAGGGAACCAGTATAGACCGGTGCCCCTCGTCTGTACATGGCCAGCTTTTTCCTCTGCCTTTAATTCTCTCCCAGATTCAATTGTTTTACTCTTTGACTAAACCTGTTGTGCAAACTATTGTGAGAGGCTGATTTTGAAGTCTGTTCAAGCACATTGGGGTGTAGAGAGCTTCGGTTGGTGAGGATTAAAAGTGATTCCATTCTGGAAAACAGCTGGACAGTTTTCTGAAAAATAAAATGTGTACTTAACACATGGCCCAACATTCTTACTTCTGTGTGTTCCTTAAAGAAACCAAATACTCATGCTCAGACACAGATTTATTATATACAAAGGTTTACAGTATCTCTATGAATCATTGTCTCCGACTTACAGCAAACCAAACAACTCCCATGAAGGAAATGCATGAGCATCCACTTAATTGGGTACACTACAGAAATAAAAATGAGTAACTATTGGTACAGGCTGCCACATGGTTAATTTTAATATATCATGCTGACTGAATGCACAGTCTTACAAGGTTACACAGCTCATGATCCCATTTACATTTACATGTAACATTTACAGAAAGCAAAGGATAAAACAGTACTGGCAGAGTAGTTGTCCTTAGGAGTAGAGAGTGACTTTAGGTACAGACCGGTCTGTACCTTGATTGTGGTTGTGGTTACACAGATCTCTATCCATGCAAAAACCCATGGAAATGCTTAATGAAAGCAAAGCTTTAGTACTGGACAATTAGGAAAATGTTCTTCTTTGGGATGGTGTTGGGATGCCTGGCCTAGCTGCTGCTTCCCTCATCCCTGCCTTATCTCCTCTACAAATGTCAAGTACTTAGAGCACCTTGAACACACTTTTCACGGTTCCATTCCAGGAGACCGATGCCAGCATACCTTGCTGTCCAAACTCAAGCCACTGGGAATGCTATTTTCTGTAACATCTCTGGTTTTTTTATGGTTGTGAGCCTAGCCTTTAACGGCTGAGCCATCTCTCCAGCCCACATCTCTGGTTTTTAAAAAGCCTAATATAACACATATCAATGTCTCTAGGATCCAGTCTCTGAACTCAAGGCTAGTGTGTCTCCCAGGGGGTCAGGGGACAGGAGAAAGTTTGAGGTTTGCTGGCTAAGTCCCACAGAGCTGCAGAGCTTTTGGTGGATGAGGCTCAAGGATCAGTGGCCTGTGAAAAATGAGGCCACATCTTCTCCTGCACACTATAATTATACCTTCCCCAGGGCTGGGGGTGTGGAACTGCAGGTATTTGAGGTGGTGTGGAGGGTCAGGACTACTCACCCTTGCTAATGTAGCAGGCCAGGGTTTTAATTCCATGGGGTCAGGATTCTGGTAGATGATTTCCCTGAAGCATACTATAAGGTGGATAACCGCCTGGTAGGAAGAATAGGCTGTACCTGGGGGACTGAGCAGAGACAGAAGGATGGATAACAGGTTTGAACAAAATCCAGAATAGCCCTCTGGGCAGGGGCTGCAAAAACTACGGGGATGCCCGGGTCTAAGTGAGGCCTGAGCACTGGCCGGTGCCTTACATATGAAACTGACCCCGTACATCTTAGAAAGACTGATGGGAAGATGCTAAGGCAGTAAAAGTGCTGCCAGCCCAACGACCAGGACTTAATCCCCTGGACTCTCCGTGATCGAAGGAGAGAACCATGTCCCACACATTGTAATCTGATATTTACACACTGTGGCACACACACACACACACACACACACACACACACACACAACACTGTACACTCTGGAGAGAGAGAGAGAGAAAGAGAGAGAGACAGAGAGAGACAG
>PVIH01003398.1:0-38249 GCA_004025045.1 Sigmodon hispidus
TCAGAGGGAAAGATGAACACAAAGAAAATATAGGTGTAGCAATCTTATTTGTATGTCTACCCTTGATAAGCCATGCTTATCATTCTTATCCTCTATATAGTTATTGTTAACTCTTCCACATTTTAAATTCTTTTTACTGTGTTTTTTTTTTAATAAATAAAAAATAAAGGAAAAAAAAAAGAAACATGGGCAAAAAAAAAAAAAAAAGAATCTCTTTCTTTAGGTTAAAATTTTTTTTATATAATTTTGTTAAAATATTTTCTGGGCTTTCTTATTCCTCTGTTCCTATTATTTTTAGATTTGATCTTTTTATGGTGTCTCCGATTTCTTGGTTGCTTTGTGTCAGGATTTTTTTAGACTTAACATTATCTTTGAGAAGTGTATCTACTTTCTTTATTGCATCTTCAACACCTGATATCATTTCTTTTTAATCTTTTGTATTCTATTGATAAATCTTGCCTCTGTAAGTCCCATAAAAATTTCTAAATTTTTCATCATCAGAACTCCTTCAGCTTGGGGTTTCTTTATTGATTCTATTTCCATTTCATGTCTTGAAAATTTTATTCACTTTCTTCCACAGATTGTTTGTGTTTTTCTGGCCATCTTGAAGGGATTCATTCATTTCCTCTTTTATTTGTTTGTCTGTGCTTTTCTGGATATCTTCAGAGCAATTATTAATTTCATTTTAAGGACCTCTATTATCATCATACAGCTGGTTTTAAAGCCATTTTATGTGTTTCAGCCTGCTGTGGTAGGATGGTTCGGCTCTGGTAGGGTTGGGTGTTAGTAGAAAGTTTATTTTTTTTCCAATATCTTTTTGGTAAGTTGCTGACTATGAAATGTTTCTGAATTATAAATAACTTGTCTAGTCTTTGGCTTGTCTTTTGTCTTCCTTAGTGATATTTATAAAACATAACATTTAGCAGAGTATAGTGGCTTATGTCTATTGAACTGTACAATCTAGAACAGTGCAGAATATATAGTGATAAAATGTTAGTGGGGCTACATAGTGAAACATTGTCTCAAACAAAACAAAGAAACAACAGCAAAAACCTTATCCCAAGTAAAACACAACAACATACCTGCATACAATTTGTCAATATCATTAGAATCAAATCAAGTTTATTATTTCACTTCCTATAAAAATTTTTTCAGCTTATTTTAAAAAAACCTCTTATACAATGTGAAGGACATATTTTTCTGTGATATTTTGCAGAAAATTAAAAACAATTTAATAAATCCTTACACTTTGACCAATAAAATTATCACAATTGATTTTGTATATAATATTTGTCAAATTTCATTTTTTTTCCTTTTGAATTTTTGCTTGTCCTGGCTTCATTCTAAATTCTTTGCAGACTTAAATTACAATGCTTTAGTTGTGTCCAAATATATAATTCTTTTACTAGATTACTTTTTATTCCATTATTTTCTTTTTTTATTTAAAAGGGTTTTTATTTTCATTTTACTTGCCAATTAGAGTTTCCCTTCCACTCCTCAAGAGGGTGAGGCCTCCCATGGAAGTCAGAAAAGTGTGGCATATCAAGTTGAGGCAGGGCCAAGCCCTTCATCCTTGCATCAAGGCTGAACAAGGTATCCCTTCATAGGGAATGGGCTCCAAAAATGCAGCTCAGGTGCTAGGGATAAATCATGGTCCCACTCACAGAGGCTCCACAAAATGCCCAAGCCACATAACTATTATCCACATTCGGAAGGCCTACTTCAGTCCCTTGCAAGTTCCCCAGCTGTCAGCCCAGAGTCAATGAGCTCCCAGGAGCTCAGGTCAGCTGGGTTTTTTTTTAGTTTCTCTACCATGATTTTGACCCCCTTTCTAATATAATTCCTGATCCCTCTCTTAACTGGACTGCAAGTTTGGTCCAGTGCTTGGATGTGTATCTTTGCATCTGCTCCCATCAGTTGCTGTATTAAGGTTCTATGATGACAATTAGACTGTTCATCAATTTGACTACAGGGGAAGCCAGTTCAGGTACTCTCTTTACTTTTGCACAACGTCTTAGCTGAGATCATCCTTGAGGATTACTTGAAATTTTCCTAACATCAGCTTTCTCTCATACGCATAGTGGCTCCCTCTATCAAGATATCAGTTTGTTGTCCCTCTCTGCCCTTTTCCCAACTCTATCATCCTGTTCCCTCAGGTTTTCTTTACACCTCCCGCTTAGGCCCTCCCCTCATGCTTCCAATTTACTCAGGAGATCTTATCTATTTCCCTTTCCCCAGAGGGATCCATTGATGTCTTTCTTAGGGTTACCTATCTTCTCTGGGATTGTGGACTATAGGCTGGTTATTCTTTACTTTTAAAATCCACTTATAAGTGAGTACATACTGTGTTTGACTTTCTGGATCTGGGTTATTTCACTCAAGATTTTTTGTTTGTTTGTTTGTTTTTAGTTTCATCTATTCGCTTGTAAATCTTAAAATGTCCTTTTTTCCCCTGAATAATACTCTATTGTGCAAATGCATTGCATTGTTTTTAACCATCCTTCCACTGAAAGCCATCTAGATTGTTTAGATTGTTTCCAGGTTCTGACTCTTACAAATACTGCCTTTATGCACATAGTTGAGCAATTGTGTTTGTGGTATGAGTGTGCATCATTTGGATATATTCCCCAAAATGGTACTGCTGAGTCATGAGGTGGATAGAGTCCCAGTTTTCTGAGGAATCACCATACTGATTTCCAAAGTGGCTATACAAATTTATATTCCCTCCAAAATGGAGGAGTATTGCCCTTACTCCACATAGGCTGTCATCAGTGTTTTTATTTTTTTAATTTTATCCATTCTGACAGGTATTTCCCACATGACTATGCATGTTGAGTTCTTTCTTAAAAGTCTTTCAGCCAATTTAAATTGTTCTGTGAGAATTCTCTGTTTAGCTCTGTATTTCATTTTTAAATTGGATTACTTGGTATTACTTTGATGTCTAGTTCTTCAGTTCTTTATTTACTTAGGGATCAGCCCTCTGTCAGATGTAGGGTTGGTGAAGATGTTTTCCCACTCTGTAGGCTGCTGTTTTGTCTTATTGATCATGTCCTTCGCCTTGCAGAAGCTTCCCATTTTAAGGGGGCTCCATTTATTGATTGTTGCTCTCAGTGTCTGTGCTAATTGTATTATATTTAGGAAGTAGTCTCTTGTGCCAATGCATTCAAGGCTATATCCTTCTTTTTCTTCTGTCAGGTTCAGTGTAACCAAGCTTATGCTGGGGTCTTTGACCCACTTGGACTTAAGTTTTGTTCAGGGTAATAGATATAGATCTATTTGCCTTCTGCTACATGACAACATCCAGTTATGTCAGCACTATTTGTTGAAGATATTTTTCCCATTTTATAGTTTTTTCTTTAAAAAAATTAGATGTTCATAGTCATGTTATTTAATGTCAGAATGAATTCCATTGATCTATGTGTCAGTTTTTATACCGATACCAAGTTGTTTTTATTACTATGTCTCTATAGTAGAGCTTCAAGTCATGGATAGTGATGTCTTTAGAAACTCCTTTACTGTGTAGGATTGTTTCAGCTATCCTGAGTTTTTTGTTTTTCTATATGAAGTTGAGCATTGTTCTTTGGAGGTCTATGAAGAATTGTGTTGGTATTTTCATGGGGATTGCATTTGCATCTGCAGATTGCTTTTGTAAATATCCTACCTATCCAGGAGCAGGAGAGAATTTTCCACTTTCTGTTATCTTCTCCAATTCCTTTCTTTAATGACTTAAAGTTACTGTCATTCAGGGCTTTCATTTGTTTGGTTTGAGTGACCCCAAGATATTTTGTGTTATTTGTGGCTGTGGCAAATGGTCATGTTTCCTTGATTTCTTTTCATCCTATGTATCATTTGTACATAGAAGGGCTATTGATTTTTTTTTGGGCTAATCTTGTATCCTGCCACATTGCTGAAGGTTTTACCAGTTGTAGAAATTCCATGGAGAATTTTTGGGGTCACTTATATATAATATTACATCACCTGCAAATAGTGAAAGTTTGACTTTTCTTTTCTTATTTATATCCTTTTTGATCTCCCTTTGTCCTCTTATTACTCTAGCTAGCACTCTGATTACAATTTAGATAGATACTGGTAGACTGAACAACCTTGTCTTGTTCCTAATTTTAGTGGGATCACTTTCAGTTTCTTTCCATTTAGTTTGATGTTGGCTGTCAGCTTACTTTTTAATGCCTTTATTATGTATAAGTATGTTCTTGTATCCATAATCTCTCCAAAACATTTATAATGAAGGGGTGTTAGATTTTGTCACAGGCTTTTTCAGCAGCTAATGAAATGATGATATGTGTTTTTTTTTTCCTTTCAGTTTGTTTTTGAGGGTGGATGACATTAACATTTTTGTATTTTGAACCACCCCACATCTCTGGAATGAAGCCTTCTTGATTATGGTGGATTATTTTTTTTTTATGTGTTCTTGGATTCTGTTTACCAGTAATTTTATGGAGTATTTTTATATCCATTTTTATGAGCAAGATTGGTCTGTAATTCTTTTCTTTGTTGTATCTATGTGTGGTTTAGGTATCGTTGGGTATTAGTGTGACTGTAGTCTCATTAAAAGAGTTTGGCAATGTTCCTTTTGTATCTGTCATGTGGAACAATTTGAGAAGTAGTAGTGTTAGCTTTTCTTTGAATTTCTGGTAGAAATCTGTGCTGAAACCATCTGGCCCCGGGCTTTGTTTGGTTGAGAGATTTTTTAGTAGCTACTTCTATTTCCATAGGATTTTAGGTTTATTGAAGTTATTTATTTGGTCTTAATTTGATTTTGATAATTCCATTTTTTTTTTAGGTTTTCAATTGTGTTGAATACAGTGTAGAGGTCACAGAGACTCCATTGTGTGTCCTGATTTCCATCCTGTCTCAAAGTTAAAAAGCAGGAGCTTGTTTGCCCAGAAAGGCTGCATAATAGGATGCTATGGTGATATATTTTATGTTTAATAAAATCATCCTGGAATATCAGAGAACAGAATCAACCACAGTCAGGCCTTGAAAGTCAGGGAGTGGTGACTTACACCTTTAATCTCAGCACAGGGTTGACCAAGTAGTGACCCAGGCCTTTAATCCTATTGCTCAGGAAACAGAGATCTTCCTGTATTTCTGTGAGTTCAAGGCCTAACAACCGAACAGTAGTAGTTCACACCTTTAATTTTAACTCTAGAATTATGATGCAGAATTGAACCCTGAAGTGAAACAGCTGGGCCAGTACAATATTTAAGGCAGGAGTAGGTAGACATTCAGACATTCTGTAAGAGCAACCAGTGAGGCAGGTGACTCTTAAAGACAGCATTTACCTTGATCAGCCTAAGAAATTGCCTGAGTGAGAATTGACTGTGATCTGTTTCTTCTCTCTCATGTATTCCAGGTTTTTGCCAGAATCTGGATATGGGTTTTTATTATATACTAACTTGAATTTGTGTAATAGGATACTATGGCTCAAGGTGTGGCTACCACATGTTTTAAGTTATGAGAATTGAATAAGAATTTACACCTATCTATAATTATCCCTACTCATTGTTTGGTATAAAAAGCCCAGGGGAAATAAAATTTGGGCAGCTATGTATTTATTCAGTGCCCTCCCAACTCTTACTTTTCTGTCTCTGTTCTAATTATTCTGTCTCTGAAATGTCTCATCATACACCCCTATAACAAGGACTGTCCTTCAGGTCAGGCTGGGCTTAGTAGTACAGGTTTTGAAGTGTGACCTAATGATTCTCTAGATTTCCTGGGGGTCTGTTGTTATGTCCCTCCTTTCTTTTCTTACTTTGTTAATTTAGATATTCTCTCTCTGCCTTTTGGTTAGTCTGAATAATGGTTTGTCTATCTTGATTTTCTCAAATAACCAACTTTCTGTTTTATTTATTCTTTGTATTATTCTCTGTTTCAGTTTTGTTGATTTCAGCCCTGAGTTTATTTTCTGACTTCTACTACATCTGGGAGGGTTTGTTTGTCTTTCTTCTAGAGCTTTCTGGTGTGCTCTACATTGCTTATGTGAGATTTCTTTAAATTCTTTACACAAGCACTTTGTGCTATGAATTTTTCTTTAAGCACTGCTTTTATTTTGTTTTATAAGTTTGGGTATGTTGTGAATTTGTTTTTATTGAATTAGAGGAAGTCTTTATATTTTTTCTTTATTTCATCTTTGATCCAGTGGTGGTTCCATTGAGAGCTCTTCAGTTCCTATGAATTTGTAGGCTTTCTGTAGTTTGTGTTGTTGTTGATTCTAACTTTAGGTGATGGTGGTCTGACAGGATATATAAGTTTACTCCCATTTTTGTATCTACTCATATTTAATTAATGACCAAGTATGTGGTCAATTTTAGAGAAGGTTCCTTGGGGTACTGAGAAGAAGTTATATTTTGTGTTTGAGTAAAATATCCTGTATACATATACATATATATATATATATATTTAAATCCATTAGAGTCATAATATTTGTTAGATCTCTATTTTCTGTTAAGTTTCCATCTGGCCAATCTGTCCATTGGTGAGAGTGGGGTATTGAAGTCTCCTATTATTAGTGTGTGGGGTTTGATGTGCAATTTAAGCTTTAGTAATATTTATTCACATATGTGGTTGCCCTTGCATTTGGAGCACAGATGTTAAGACTTGAGAATTTATCTTGCTGTATTTTTCCTGAGATGAATATATAATGTCCTTCCTTATTTCTTTTGATGAATTTTAGTTTGAAGTCTATTTTGTTAGATATTAGGATAGCTATACCAGTTTGCTTCTTAAGTTCATTTGCTTAGAAACTCTTTTTCTTACCCTTTACTCTGAGCCACTGTCTATATTTGAAGATGAGGTGCGTTTTTTTTTTTTTTGTTTTTTTGTTTTTTGGTATGCAGAAAAAGGATGGATTTTGTTTTTATATCCATTCTGTTAGCCTATCTCTTTTTATAGGGGAACTGAATACATTGCTACTAAGGGATCTTAATGGCTATTAATTGTCAATTCTTGTTATTTTTTGGTGGTAGTAAATTGTTTTCCTTCTTTGAGATTTTCTTTTGTGGATTTATCTATTGCTTGTGTTTTCATAGTTATATCTAACTTCCTTAGGTTGCAGTTTTCTTTCTGGTGCTTTCTGTGGGGCTGCATTTGTGATAGATATTGTTTAAATCTGGTTTTGTCATGAAATATCTTGTTTACTCCATCTATAGTGACTGAGAATTTTGCTAGGTTTAGTAGTCTGAGCTCGTATCTTAGTGTCTACATAATGTCAGTCTAGGACTTTCAGGCATTTAGGGTCTCCTTTAAGAAGTCAGTTGTTACTTTGATGGGTCTTCCTTTATAAGTTACTTGGCCGTTTTCTTTTACAATTCTTCATTTTCTTTCTTTATTCTGTATGTTTAATGGTTTAATTATTATATGGGAAATGGACTTTTGGGAGTATCTAGTCTATTTGGTGTTATGTAAGCTTCTTGTATTTTCATAGGTATTCCCTTTTTTAGGAAGGAAAAGTTTTCTTCTATAATTTTTAAAATGTATTTTCTGTACATTTGAGCTAGAATTCTTTTCCATCTATCCCTATTAATTTTAGGTTTGGTCATTTTATGGTATCATAGATTTCCTGGATGTTTGTAAAATGTATACAAATTGTATTATGTATATTTGTATTTTTTTTGGCTTTAGTGTTCTCTCTGACTGATGAATCTATTTCTTCTATTGTATTTTCCATGCCACTACGCCAGAGATTCTTTCTTCCATCTCTCCCAGACTGTTGGTTATTCTTGTATCTGTAGTTTTGCTCATGTCCTCAGATTTTTTATTTCCATCATTCCATCAGTTTTTGTGTTCTTTACTGCTTCTATTTCAACATTCAAGTCTTAAACTATTTTTTTTCATCTGTTTAATTGTCTTTTCTAGGTTTTCTTGGTCTTCTTTAAGGGATTTATTGATCTCTTTCATTTTTTTGTCTCTTTTTTATTACTTTAAGAAAATTTTTAAAATTTCTTCTTTAATAGCCCCTATCCTCTTCATGCAGTATTTTTAAGGTCATGTTCTTTTGCTTCTTCTACATTGTGATGTTCATCACTTCCTGTTGTAGAACTCCTAGGTTCTGGTGGTGTCATACTGCTTTTTATGTGATGTATGTAATTTTTCACTGATGTCTATCCTTCTCTTTCTGCAGTTGGTGAAAGTCATGTCTCTGTCTCAGGGAGTTGTTTTGGTTCTGTCTGCTCTGGTTGTTTCTGTGTGTCAGCAAGCCATATTGGTCCAATTGACATTCTTTATCAAGTCATAGCTCACAGGTTCTGTGACTTAGGGAGCCTGTCTTGGTCCAATGAGAGCTCCTTGTTCCATAGGGGCTGATGGATTCAGGTTGCTGCTGAGATTGCAGGAGGAAGGGTAAGTTTGAAGGAAATAGTGAGGCTAGTAGATTGGAAGGCCCAATGGGGGGTGTTGGTGGGAGGCGTGTCCACAGGAGTCTTCCATTCTGACCTACAACTGGGACATCAATGTGGAGGCTGGTGGTGAAGTGGCATGGGTTGTGTCTATGACTAGGCTTTAGGGCTGGGCTGGAACAAGAGTCACTCACCTCTTCTTCCAATAGGAACCAGTGGATTCTGTGTCTCATTTAGCCTCTGGGGTTGCAGGAGAATGAATGGGTTTGGGGGAGAGAGCAGGTCTTGTATGTTAAGGTCCAATGGGGGATGCTGGTGAGGAAGCCTGCCCACAGGAGTCTTACTTGCTGGTCTGCAACTGGGGCAGCAATGGGTGGGAGTGGAGGAACACAGGTTGTGCCCTATGCCTAGGTCCTAGAGACTGGCTCATTTTTTTTTTAATTTTTTGCACCTTATACTTTCTTATAGTAATATTTTGATCAAGCTTGATTTTTACTAGAGTAGTGAACTGCATTTACTTCATTGGATGTTTTGGCTATTTTTTAAATAATTTTCTTTTTTAGAAATTTCAATAGTCAGTAGTTTTTATTCAATTCCATACAGCAGATATTAATAGTGTGTTTACCACAACATAATAAAACTTAAATCACAATGGTTGTTAATGAAAAAAACATGGTTAGCCATTCTAACCTTGGGCTACATAACTTCAGGACTGGATAATTAAAGAAAAGAGCAGTTGGGATCCACATCTGAGCATATTTATAATACACCCACTGACTTACCAATGTGAGATGTATGAAATTTATCTAGTAAGTGATTACTTGTAAATTCTTGAAGGGCATTTTCAAAATATATTTAGGATAATGACTAAAATTCAATAGAATTGTTATTATTTTTCAGTTTAATGGTATAATTCTATGTTACTTTCTATTTATGCATAACCTTTGCTCTCAAATTATTTTTATCAAATGTACCATACCAATTTTATAGGTCACATTTCTCCCAGTTTTAACTGGCCTTTTTGTTGTGACAGGTTCTGAACAATTCTGAGAGTTTGATTAAATGTGGTCCTTGAAGCAGGGCAAGGAAAGCCTGTGGAACACTGGGTTAAAAATGCCCCCTGAGCTGTAGAATTCTGTACAGAAAGACCAAAGATGAATAATTGGTCTTACAGTGTAGAAGACTCAATAGCTCCTCATAAGAATGAGAAGCAGTATTTCTTAATCCCCGATTCCCCAAATGAGCCTAAGGGTCTCTACTGGAGATGGATTTGTTCACCAGAGCCTCAGCAGTGCTATTTCAGGAATCCACAAAGAATTTTGAAATGCAGAACAAATTTTCCTTCTAGTATGGGAAAGAAAAATTTATTGGAGTTGAACATTTTGAATAAGACTTACAGAGTGCATGTAGCAAGCCACAAGTCTCTGTGTCTTCTGCCAGTCTAGTAACCAAAGGCTGGAGACAGACTATATGCAGGTACACATTATTTTTAACTGCAGAAGAAAACAATCTCCTTTGCTTACACTCGTGGAGAGAAAGTAGAAGCATGCATCAGAGGAGGCCAAGGCACCATGCTCATTAAATGTGCGATGTAAGAGAGTCAGAATTAGAGGCTCAATGCAAAAGTCCCACATCAGACCCTTGCTAAAATTCTTAATTTGTCATCATTTCTCTCTGTGCTGTATTTTCATCATTTGTCCCTGTACATTAACCTGTGAACAAAAGAGATCATGTAACAATCTACCTATTTTTCAGGTAAGAAGACAGAACAGATGTTAAACAGATATTAATTAACTTTTTAATTTTTTTTTAACAACACAGCAAGCAAATAGTGTCTTGATAGTATTCTGGGTTCAATCTTAGTCTAGAAAAGGGTTTTGGTTTCATCTACTATCAAGTTTGTGATCATGCAGCATCTACTTGCAACTGCCTCCTTTAGTTTTCTATTTTTATAGATGTCAAAATGCTTACAGATCTTGAGAAGGAAGGAAAATAAACACATTATGTGCACATGAGGTTGTGTTGTTTTAATGCCCTTACTTCCAATGCAGTAATTTAGGGGTGCCTTTAAAGCAGACCTCGTAATAAAAGACTAATTCATATGAAGTACAGAGAGAAGGCACAGCTATTAAAAGCACATGCTCAAATCACAGCTAATACATTTTAAATACATCAGGGATTTTCTCAGAGCTTTAGGAACACTAATGGGTTTGTTTTTATTGTTAGAACAACTTTGAAGTTAGTGTTATGTTAATATTCATTGTATATTTGAGGAAAGGAAGTGAAACTCAGGAATATCTAAGGTCAAAAATAAAACAGATTGTCCCTTGAAGATGCTTCCTAAAGCTTATGGCCCTGTCTGTCCTCTGCCTTCTTATTTAGGATGCTAGAAAATTATATACTAGTCCTGTGATTTCTTGTAAGAGATTCTGGTCCATGATTGGTTTTGATTTTACTGAGATCTCTAGAATTCTATATTTCATGTATATTTTAGTGTTAAAAACCCTGAAAATTCTATGAACCATTATGCATACAAATGAATATGAAATTTCCTTAATCTGTGCAACCAAGTACTGTTTTCTATTTACTTCTTTTCATCATTTTCACTAAAAATATTTCTCACATGTGGTGATTAATGCAACATTGCTGTGCCTTTTCTTACATCATGTTAGCTTGACAAACTCTGTTCTGTGCCTATCTTCAGGTTTTTATTGCTGTTAAGAGACACCATGACCATGGCAAATCTTATAAAGAAAACATTTATTTGGGGTGACTTGCTTACAGTTTCAGAGGTTCAGTTCATTATTATCAAGACAGGGAATATGGAAGCCTGCAGGCAGGTGTGGTTCTGTAGCTATAGCTGAAACTGAGAGTCCTATATCTTTCAGGTAACAGGAAATAAACTGAGACACTGGGCAATATCCTGAGCATAGGAAACCTTGAAGCCCACCACCACAGTGACACTTCCTCCAATAAGGCCATACTCACTCCAACAAAGCTACCTCTCCTAATAGTGCCACTCCCTATGAGATTATGGAGGCCAGTTACATTCAAACTAACCACATTCCACTCCTGGCTCCTATATGCTTGTAAGGATATCATAATGAAAAATGCATTTAATTCAACTTCAAAAGTCTCTATATTCTATCACAATCTCTGTAATGTTTAAAAGTCCAGTGTTCAAAGATTTATATTTCTGAGATTCATGCAATCCCTTAACTGTAATCCTGTATAAAATAAAATAATAATAAAAAACCCAGGTCATATACTTCCAACATATAATGGTATAGAACATACATTGCTGTTCCAAAATATGAAGAAAGGAGAATAGTGAGGAAATGGACCAAAGAAAGAGAGAAAAATGGCTGGGTAAACTCCATCCTCTGCATCTTCATGTCTGATGTCCAAGCATGCTTCAGATCTCCAACTTTATTCAGCTTTGTTGCTGCAACACACTTCTTTTTCTTAGGTTGGAATGTGGTGGTTTGAATGGTATTGATTCCCATAATCTCACAGGGAGTGGCACTATTAGGAGGTGTGGCTTTGTTGGATAAATTGTGTCACTTGAGTGATGGACTTTGAGGTTTTCTATGTTCAAAATACTCAAAATATATGCTCAATGTCTCTGTCAACTCTTATGCCTGTAATATGTAGGACTCTCAGTTAACAGTTATAGCTACAGCACCATATCTGCATGCATGCTAACATGCTCCCCATCATGAAGATAATGGACTGAACCTCTAAAACTATAAGTGAGACACCCCAATTAAATGGTTCTTTATAAGAGTTGTCATGGTCATAGTGTCTCTTCACAACAAAGAAAACACAAAGAGAGTGTCCTGGATTTTTCTGTATTTTCATCAATATTTTTATATGGTAAAAAATTGAATGAAAAAAGCATCTGAGATTAGGAAAACTTGTCACAAAAAGGGAAACTTGGGTTCACTCTCATTATGAGCCAGTATAGATGCCTATAGATAGTCCTATCTTGTAATTACTTCAAGAAGGAGCAGTCTTTCATCTGCCTGTATCTTCTGCATTACCCCATTCCCTGTTCTTTCCAGAATTGTTCACTGTCAATTAAAAAATAAGCTATCCTATTCATCCTATGATCAGAGCCTTTCAGTGAAATAAAACTCCATTCCCATTCCAGCAGAAGATATTTTTTGCCTTTCAATAATAATTTTGAGTAAAAGTTTTCCTTAATAAGTTTGAACTTGTTATATACCATATATATAGCTACTCATATTGTAATATGAGGCCCGATGCTTGGATATATTTATTTTAAAGAGAAAGTCTTCACCACCACTATTTAATTAAATATTTTCTCTGAGGTAATTGATTATAAGATTTCTTATTTTAAACATGACAGAATTGTTTAAAAGGATAATTTGAAGAATATTCTATCATATTGAAGTAATTTTCCTTAGCTCTTAGCTAATAACCACATTGGTACAATAGATATTTTTATTTCTTAACAGTAATAATTAAGAACGTGATTAGTGTAACATAACGTTCTGAAAGTTTTTTGTGTTATTTCTCTAGGTGTTTCCTGGCAAGCCTGCCAACCTCACTTAGATCCCTGGGACCTACAAGGTAGAAAGAGATTTGCCTCACATCCCGTGGTGCTTGTGTGCCCTAGTATTTGTACACATTCATACAATATAATTTTTTTTTAAATCCCATTAAACAGCCAGACTCTGAGGTGCACAACTATAATCTCATCAGCTCGGAGGCTGATGATCCGTAGTTTAAGGCCAGCCAAGGCTAACTAGTGAATGAGGCAAGTTTGAGATACATGAGATAAATGAATTAAAACCTAAGTAATTAAATCTCACTGGTCATCTTGATTGCCCACCTCTCCTTCATTTCTTCTGTGCTCTCAAGGAAGCTACGACGTCAACCTCTTACTGGAAAGCGACACCTGTGTGAGGGTGCTGGACAATGAGCTCTCAGCTTCACCTGCAGCTCCTCAGTTCCCTCCTGTTACAGAAAGGCCAGGGAGGTGACAGGGCCAGTGACAAGACAACCTGGGGTGGAGGGGTGCCAATGCACTAGTAGCTTCTCTACGAAGAAGGATTTGGGCAGAGGACTCCCTCTGCTACTGTCCCCTTGCCTCTCCCCTCTGTTGTGGGGCCATTTCCCAGGTAAGGTTGGCTCTAGAGTCCAAAGGGGAGGTGGAAGGAGAGAAGGAAGAAGCTTCTCGTGTGTCCACTCACCCCTTTGGATTGACCCAGAGTTAGAGCAGACATTTTCTGGATTTTTGTTTTCTGGAATTTTCTCTTGAGTAACCTGTCTTGTGGTACCTTTTGAATATCTGATGAGATTTTTTGGTATTTCTCTAGGGAGATAAATTTGTAGATGTAAAAAGTGAAGGCTATGACTCTCCAAGGACACTGTCAATAGGACAAAATGACAGCCTACAGAATGGGAAAAGATTTTCACCAACCCTACAAGTGATAGAGGACTGATCTCTAAGACATATAAAGAGCTCAAGAAACTAGAGCCCAAAACCTTGAATAACACAATCAAAAAGTGGGGTTCAGATCTAAAAAGGGAATTCTCAGCAGAGGAATTACGAATGGCTGAAAGGCACCTGAAAAAGTACTCATCATCTTTAGCCATCAGAGAAATTCAAATCAAAACAACTTTGAGATACCATCTAATACCTGTTAGATAGGCTAAGATAAAAGGCACAGATGACAGCCTATGCTGGAGAGGATGCGGAGCAAAGGGAACACTCCTCCATTGCTGGTGGGAGTGTAAGCTTGTTCAGCCACTTTGGAATGCAGTACGGCGGTTTCTCAGAAAATTGAGAATCAATCTCCCCAAGGCCCCAGCAATACCACTTCTGGTGTATACTCTAAAGATGCACATTCACACTCCAAAGGCATTAGCTCAACTATGTTCATAGCAGCATTATTTGTAATAGCAAGAACCTGGAAACACCCTAGATGTCCCTCAACTGGAGAATGGATTAACAAACTGTGGTACATCTACACAATGGAATACTACTCAGCAGTAAGAAAAAATGATATCCTAAAATTTGCAGGCAAATGGATGGATTTGGAGACTATCCTCCTGAGCAAGGTATCACAAACTCAGAAAGATAAACAGGGGATGTACTCACTCATTAGTGGTCTCTAAACAAACAAACAAGAAAAAAAGCCAAGTATGCCCAAGCTGCAAACCACAACCACTGAACAGCTTGGGGTCAGAAACACCCTGGACTGACCCTTCAGATCTCACTCCACCTATAGGAACACTTGACTTACTCTTGAGGGAGGGGGGACAAAACTGGATTTGCCAGGAGTGGAGACTGAACTAAGCATTATTGGGTCAGTGGGACCATGGGACTGTCTGCTGCCTGCCCAGGGAGGGGATGGGGAGTTGTGGAGATGAAAAAATGACCTGAAGTGTCGGGAGGGGGAAGGGACCTTGAATAAGGATATACAGGGATAGAAAAAAAAAATTCAGAGGGAAAGCTGAACACAAAGTAATTTTATGTGTAGCAAACTTATTTGCATTATCACCCTTGACAAGTCATGCTTATGATCTTTATTTTCTTTATAGTTATTGTTAACTTATCAGCATTTTAAATTCATTTTTACTGTGTTTCTTGGTAAATACAAAATAAATAAAGAAAAAAAGAAAAAAAGTGAAGGCTTTGATTCCATGTTGACATGATTGGCTTTTGATTTTCTAAAACATAAATCCTGGTAGAAATAAAATAAAAAATGTTTCTTATAGTAGACTGTTACTGTGCGACCTCATGGTGTCCAGGGTGGAGTGAGAGTGAGAAGTCTTCAGAAAGCGAGGATCCCAAGTCCAGAGCAGAGTGGGAGGTGATCAGGTTCCAGCTCAAGATCGGAATGTGCAGACCCATAGTTCCATAGAAACACACAGAGGCTTGTGTTATTTACATGCTGTTTGGCCTATGGCTCAGGCATATTGCTAGATAGCTCTTGCATCTTAACGCAACCCATTTCTATTAATCTGTCTTGCTGCATGGCTGACCTGTACTCCATTACATATTGCTTCTTGGGCAATTATGGATTGCGTTTCCCTTGACTCTGCTCTCCTTTACCTGTATCTATTCTTGGATTTCCTGACTGCTTGTGCCACAGGCCCAAACAATTCCTTTATTTTCCAATGGTATTCACATCATACATAGAGACATCTCACTTAGGTAGGCTGAATATGCTATAAATCATTGTTCTCTTATAACATTTCATAAAAGTGTGGTTGGAGCCAGGGGTGGGGTCCATGGGCAGGACTTGCTGTGCAAGCACAAGACCCTGATTTCAGGTGTTTAGAATGAATGTAAAAACTGGGCATAGCTGAACAGGTCTGTGATCACAGATCTAGGGGAAGAGCCAAGATTCTGAGGGCTCACTGTCATTCAGTCTAGTATAGAGACTTGGTGATAGATCCTATCTCAAAAAAGCATAGTAAAGTGATTGAGGCTGACATCAAACTCTGGCTACCACATATACAGACACGAATAATCACATCTACATACACACGGTCATATGCATATTACATACATGCACACTCACTCAGGTATGCACATATGCATCCATTCATGCATGCACATGTACACAAATGTTTGGGTAGTTTATATTCACAATCCGTTGGTTTCAGATATGCAGTTCTGTTTTGAAAAAAAAAGGGAAACCAAGACCTGGACTTCAAAAGCCCTCTTAGACTATATTCATAGAACTTAGGCTAGTTTTCCTGTAACAAAATTCCTGACAAAAACAATTAAAAGAAGGCTTTATTTTGGCACACACTTTGATGGTATAGTTAATCATGATAGGAGAAATTATTACAGCAGGGGCAGCACTAACTAAGGATTTAGAGCTGCAAAGCAGCTGGTAGCATTGCATCCGCAACTGGATATTCCATTCAGCTCTATAGCAATGCTGTCTGAATTCAGGATGGGTCCTCCCACTTCATCTTGGTCTCTCTGAGAATGCCTTCCCAGACACACCAAGTAATTTGTCTCCAAGGGTATTCCAAATTCCATCTAATTGACAAGATTAGCCATCACAGTGCTTAATTTAGCAATTTGCTGCTTGATCACCATGGTAACTAGAACATTTGAGAGGAAAGAAAGCACAGAGTCTCCTTGCATGCAATCTGATGAAATATGTCCAGCCTTTCTCCAGAACACAGAACACAATAACCTGTACATAATTAATGTACAACACTGAGGCATTATGGTCTTTACTAGACTGAACTACATGCACCTTAGAAAAACTTTGTGGCCACCACATTAAGAACACTTGAGTCAGTTTTAATTCATCTTTTATAATACTTGATCAAGATCACACACTGTATATACAGATTATACATGCCTCCCTTTTTCAGCTATTTAAGAAAGACAGCCAGTTTCTGGGTAAAAAAGAGAAAAGGTTTTCAAATAACTTAATAATAAACTCTTTTTTTCTAATGCAGAGAAATCAAATCAGTAAATTCAGTTTGTGAATTCAACAGAATTACTTAACATTTTTCTCTATGCATCATTCTTATTTGTGTACCTATGATTATTGACTAAAATCAAATTTTTGTTACATTGTAATAGTATTTTGATACATTGTACTTTAGTCCTAATATAAAATTCACTGAATCCTGTTGATGACAGTTTTATTTTGTAGGTGTTTGAATAAGGTACATAAGTAATAATAAATTCAGCTTTCTTGAATTGGAAAGCAGAAAATAGAACTGTAAATGCAGCCATTTCTTTAAAATGATGCTTGGGAGATTGCTCAGCATTTCAGAGCACTGGCTGCTCTTTTAGGGGACCAGGGCTCAATTCCTAGAACCCAGATGGCAGCTCACAACTATTTGTAAGTCCAGTTCTAAGGGATATGATGCCACCTTCTGGCCACCATGGGCATCATGTGCACATAGCATGCAGACATCCATGCTATCAAAATACCCATACACATAAAATGAAAATGAATAAATAAGTAAGTAAAAAATTAAATAATATTGTACATAGAATTCTGATGACAACATGCTGAAGTAGCTACTCATGTTTTCTATTACTTATTACAAATTAACTTTATTAGAATATTTTTAATTGATTAAATATTTTATTAGTTCTGTTAGGACTCTTAATTCTAAAGCATCAGGAAGACCAAACAACATAGGACATCTGAAGTGGCTCAGTTAATAAAGATAGCTGCTTCTCAAGCATGACAACCTATGCATCCTCATGGACACATGAAAAGATGGAAGGAGAGAACTGACACCAGAAAGCTTTCATCTATCAAAAATGCACACTGTCACATGTGCATCTTTCTACACACACACACTATGCACACCCCAAATAATATATAATAAAAATTGTAACTATATCTGAATGAGGAGGTTATATGAGCAGGTGTAGAATAACACTGCAAGGAGGTTGATTCACCAGCAAGTCAGGAATTACCCCAGTTACTAAAACCAACATGGAGAACTGTGGAATGGATGAGTAAAAGCACAACCCACGAAAATGGAGAAATATAAAACTCGCAGAGTGTGCCCTGCTACATCATCTTGCACTCTCTGGTTGGAGATGCTCCTATGTCTGTATTGCCTCCACAAATTACTTTAAATTATGTTCTAGATTTGAATTATGCTAAATATTGGTAGTAACTCTGTACACCTGTGCTTCCCTGTGAGCTGTTCCTGCCTGACATGCTCCAGGAGTATTTACAGCTCTAATGAGGTTGTTTATCTGTAATTGGTCCCTATAGGGAACTGGCTGCAACACTGCATTCAATCTGAACTATTTCCAGTTATTTGCTTAAAATGTCACTTGACATTATATATTACAGGCCCTGGGGGAAATGTTTCATATAATATAAGGTAAGTTTGCAGCCAAATGGCCATACTTCAAGCCTGTCTTCCAGCTGTTACCATCTGTCACACTGGTGTTCTTGATGTCAACTGACCACAACAGGTACATTTCTCTAAGTAAGGAGGAAGTAGCACAGCCATCCAAGACAAAAATATCTAGCTATGACCTGTCATTTCAGCTACCTCAATATTTGTCCTTGGACAAGTTGATCTCTCTGAGCTTCATTGATTTACTAAATATGGAAAAATCCACAGAGTTTTTAACCACAGTTACCAGTTGTGGGGATGCATTGAGATGTGGGGTGAACCAAAATGTACACTTAGAAATGGGTATAGAACAATGTTTTGAAAGTCAAGCATAATCCTTCTCACAGGTCTCAGGGCACTGAGGCACTTGGTGAGATAAAATCTGTGGATGCTGGTGATTTCAGACTGGTCATCTCTAGTCACTTGGATTAGTTCAAGCCCTTCTTGTATGGACAAGATTTTTATCTGCTTTTGTTCCACTTTGTAATGTAATGTAGTGACATCATGCATCTCTTTTTATTTGCATTTTATTTCTTTGCCTTTTCATTTCCACAGACTATTCTTTAATTTCACTGCTGTGGGCTGATGTCTGTCAGTCCATGTGATACCTGTCTTCTTGTTTTTTAAGTTTCTTCTAGTTCTCCTATTATATTTCCCTGCCACATTAGGTCTTTATTTTCTTTCTCTGTTTATGGCTATTCTATTTCTTTTTCTTCTTCATGCGTATCTCTTTTTTTGTCCTTTTCTGTCTCATGAGCTGGGGTCTTCACCACAGATGACGTCTCACTGCTATGTTATTCCATTGGTTTATGTTCAAGGTGGACAATTATATGCTTACTGTTCTTTAGAAACAGGTATTCCTTATATCAAATAACTTCCAGTTTGTCTGGAATTGCTTTCTCTCCCAACTCTCAGTGGAACTGATGCTTTGCTGTGTTTACATGTTAGCAAGATGTGGAATAATCTCAATTATTTTTATTCTAAGATTCTGATAGATCTCCTGTTTCAGAAACTAAGCCACTTTTACAAAAGGGAGAATCTTGACTATGTGTGTGTAATGTATGCAGATGTGTGTGTATATACACATTTGTGCATGCAGAACAAAATTCAGAGAAAAAAACTTTAGATATGTTCCTCAATCCCTCTTTACCATATCTTCTGAGTCATGGTTTCCCACTGAACAGGAACCCTGCCTTTGTGACTAGGCTAACTGGCCTATAACTCCAGGTTTTTGCCTTTCTCAGCCTCCATACTGAAATTTCATACCCACAATACTATGTTTGAATTTTCAAAGAATATTGAACAGTATAACTGAGGTCTCATTACTTGCATAGCAAACAATCTTAACTATGGACTTTTCTCCTCTGCACAACTTTTAACTTTATCATGTTTATATAAGGAATACCAGAAAATGTCAAAATTTGGCCTTTTTCCCCCTGTTTTTGAAATCCAGTGCTATCTGTAAAAGATATATCTTTAATAGTTATTTTGAGTCTTTTCTACAGTGCCCCAACACTTGTCACATTTTGTTGCAATGATCATAATTCCCGTATTTGTTTCACATGTGAACACATCATCCATCTTTCTTGATTCATTGTGTATCACCAAGAATTCCTTTGCTTTCATTCCTACTTCTTTATTCTCATGCTATTACACATTGTGAGGACAATTCCATGTTTGGGGTTTCTTTTTTGCTCTCTAGAGTATTTGTTCCTGTTGTTCGTATATACTTACTACTAGCAAGTCTGGAATAGTGTACTCCTTCCATTACTTCTCTGGAAGAAGCTGAAGGTCTGGGAAACATTAACATCACACCCATACCTTCCTTCGTTGATGTATTCATACATGTTGTTTTGTGTATTGAGTACATTCTGATAGAGTCCATGAAGGCTGAGGCCCTTACTAGGATGGTGGTTTGATAAGTCTGTATGATAGATGGGGACATTAATGGAATGAGAAGCTGAATGCAAATTTAGAGATTAAAAATGAGTATCACTTCCTTTAAACTTGATAACACATCTATCATTTTTTCATTTATTAACCTAGCTCCTCTAAAAGCAACATATTCCATGAATATGCATACACAATACATGTGGTATGGGCAGGAAGAATATTTTGACATTTAGAATCTGATGTCATCCATATTTTAGCTGCATTATCACTAATGAAGAAGTGAACTGAGCTTTTTAACATTTAAAGCTAAAAAGACAAGAAAATGATCAATATCCCACTAGGATTAGCACCTACCTGCCTGTGGAACTTGTGTGAACCTTGACACATAACCAGATGCCTTCTTTGCAATTAATATCTTTGGGATCACTAAGAAATGCTGACTCAAAAATCAAGATAAAATCAAATAAAGAACAGTATTTAAGGAAAAGGGAAGTCTTTACTGGGAGTCAATTCATGACCTCATGTATGCTATGCAAGCCCTTTTTCACTGAATCATGTTTCCAGCCCTCATTTTTTTTTTTTTTTATTTTGAGACAAGCTTGTCAGTATGTTTTGAATTCTCTATTCCATATAAATATATTCTGGACAATAAAAGAATGTGTGATATTAAAAATTGACACTCTATATCTATTGGTTTACAATTCAACCAAATGAGCCTGAAATTTATTTTAAGAAGTTTTGTACTTGTTTTTCTCATCTGCAATCCTTGACTATTAGCACTTACACTGTTTTGGTCTTACAAACATGTTGCTTGTGATTTATAGCAGACAGGAAGATTTAGGTAGGTTACCTGCCAACACTATTCTACATAAATGTATTTAGTCTCTATGGGGTTTGATGCAGAAAAGGAGGGCAATTCTGTAACCAATTTACTGTACAACCTGGGGTACAGTCACACTTTTTATTTACCTGTAAAATATGGAATAATTGAGAAAGGGATATATTATAAAAATAAAAACCTTATTAATTCTTGTGTACATTGTTACTGTGCAAGAATAAGGACTCTCAGAAAATATGTATTGTTGATTCAGGTATAATATGCTCCTCTGTAGGAGGAAGAGAAACTTAAGGAGATTGTAATTAGCACTGGGGAAATTTCCAAGGGTACTTCTCTTTCCAGTCTCTTAGGGAACCAGCCATTGGAATGGAAATCAGAGAGAGCTGCATTTATCTCTGTCTTTCTTTTTCTTTCTCTGTAACCATGAGGAGGGGAATTTTTCTTTTAAATTTTATTTTCATTTTCTCTATCACTTCCCACTTTTCCTTCCTTTTTCCCCTCTTATTATCTAATATCTGTCAACTATCTATCCATTTAACAAGTATCATATATTAGCTTAATTCATGAATAATTTATTTTAAAGGTTTTTGTTTGGATTCATGTTAGTAGATGATTACTTAAGACATTTTCAGCATCATTTTCAACTCTCTGGGTTCTGCCACTCTAAACTATCCTGGTAATATTATGCTAAAATATCATACCTCTTAATGGCAGTCATCTTAAATGGTTGTTAATATATCTAATACACTATATTTTGTTCTATTAAGATTCATAAAAGTAATCTCACTTAGTAATTTGAGGATCTCATGACACCATCATTGTTACAAACTAATTCTGATGACAAAGAAATTGAGAAAGTTTAGAAGTTCATCATATAACAAGAAAACTATGCAGTGTTTGGAATTTTTATTTTTTTGTCTCTATTATTGTTTTAGTAACAAAATAATGAGTTTTATTATGAAAATTTTAATACATTTGCATCATTACACTTTGCTGATATCTGCTCTTACTAACCTAGTTCTTCACTGGGCCATTCTCTCTACAAATAGTTCCCATTTTGCTTTCATCTCTCTCTCTCTCTCTCTCTCTCTCTCTCTCTCACACACACACACACACACACACACACACACACACCTCCAACACCATTGTCAAGTATTAGTGACTGTAGCTATGTAGTCATTTTGGGGTCCTCCACTGTATGCCTTTGGTCTACACATCTGTGTTTTCCCAAACCATGCTAATTTTGTCACAGTAGAACTAGAGAATGAATTGAAATCTGCTATTATGATATTTACGTCACTGATTTTTACCTCCACTTAGGATTAGTTTTTTCATTTGCAATCTTTTGTGGTTTCATATAAATGTTAGACGTTTTTGCAGTTCTATGAAGAATGTCTTTGGGCCTTTGAGGGGAGATGTATTAAATGAGTAGATTACATCGGGTCATGTAGCTATTTTTATAGTATGAATTCTTCCAAGGAATATCAGAGGGCTTTTTATCTGTTATCTTCAATTTTTCTTGGTATTTAAAAATTTTTCATTTTAAAAGTCTTCTCTTTGCTTTGTTAAGTTTAGCTCTAATGGTTTTCCAGGAAAAAATAATATTCTGAACAGTGGTGGTTTTTTATTTCTTTCTCAGCATGTTCATTATTGGTTTACAGGAAAGTACTAATCTTTATAATTTAGCTTTGTATCCTGCTATATTGCTGAATTTTGTTTTAATCAGATGTCAAATATTCTACTGATGATGTTAGAGTCTTTCAATTATAGAATTGTGTCATATATAAGTAGGAATTATCTGACATTTCCCTTTCTATTACAATTCTATATTGTTATTTTTCTGCTAGTTTTATTTATCTAGCTAAAGCTTTAGTCACTGTACTGGGTAAGACAGGAGACAACAGGCACTCTGACTTTATTTCTAATTTTACAGACTAAAGCTTCA
Organism: Sigmodon hispidus; assembly: GCA_004025045.1. NCBI lineage: Eukaryota > Metazoa > Chordata > Mammalia > Rodentia > Cricetidae > Sigmodon > Sigmodon hispidus. The sequence goes on from PVIH01003398.1 coordinate 22,910, forward strand.
GGTTTTTATTATATAGTATAAAGTTGGAAATATGTGTTTTGTGTATAGCCTTTATGACTTTAAGCTGTGCTCCTGCCTTATCTTACTGCTTCAAGGCTTTCATTATGAAAAGGTGTTAGGCTTTGCTAAAGGTCAACTCTGAATCTTTTAAGATCATGATGAGACTTCTACTCTTCAACCAATTTGTGTTACCTATTAAATTCATTGATTTGTGCATGATCCAGTGTCTGGATTATTCTTGCTTTTCTAAGACATTGTAAGATATATCAAAGGCAATATTAAGAGTAAAATTTACTCCCCTGGGTGCCTCTATTAAAAATTCAGTGATCTCAAACAACTTAAAAATGTACTGCAATGTTTGTAATTTCAAAACTTGTTAAGCATCATTCACTCTGCTGAAGGGGGTCTGACTGCTGATGTTAGATAAATGTGTTAGAACTTTGACAGTCCCGGGTTTTGCAGTAGTAAATCTATCATCATATAGGCAGTGTCAGAATTCAATCCGTCTGTTCTCAGACTCAGGGCTTTACAACTCCACTGTTATTCTCAGAAGAAGAGGTCATATCTTACTGGGTTCAGCGCTACCACATCTAGTATACTTCCAGTGTATGCTCTGATTCTCCCATCACATATGCTTTTTAGATTGTCACCATTACATCCTCCCACTTTGTAAGGGTCACTTTGGAGATGTCTTTCATCCTGAATGATGAATTCAGATTCTCTGACTTACAATTGTTCAGGACAGCTCAATTGTAAGCAACAGATTCTTTTCAAGGTGATGGCCACCCACATATCTCTCAGTAGAACAGAACACAAAGAAACACACAAGCAATGAAGCTGAACTCTACTATTAACCTATCACAAAAAAAGTCACTCACCAACCAAAAATCACAGCTGTGTCTGGGGCTTATGAGTTTTCTGCTTCCTTGGCTGCTGCCTTGTGGCTGGAATAATGTGCTGATTATTTCCTCTCATATGCTTCCTTTCTCTGTGTGTTGTTGCTTCCCTTTCTTGTCCCTTGTGCTATCTCATGAGTCTTCACTTTTCAGCCTTTGGAACTGAACGTGTGCTTTATTTTCCTGACTGTTGTCTTTTACATCATGGAAATAGTCTCTTATCAGACTTCTTACGAGGAAGTCCTAGAATTTTTCACTTACTTATTTGAATTTTTCAATGAATAATATAGTATGTTTTATATAGTTCTCCAAGTTTTTAAAGCATGAGAAATATTTGTAATTTAAAAAATGAAAAATATCAGCATTTGTTACTTATAAAAGTTCAATGATTGTATCTGTATAGTAGAACTTGACTCATTCTTGCTAATCCTAAAAACAAGGAGGCAAGAGGGCTGTCACAGTGTTTTATAAGGAAGATGATAAAACATGCGATTGAGTAGGCAAAATTCAATAGGGTAAATTCAGACCTAGATAGATCAGTAGATCAGCCAGACAATTCAGTTTTGACTTCTTATAAACCATATCAAACACAATAATTTTGGGTAGTAACTTTGCCTTATATCTGAAGATGTCTTTTAATATTTCAGATGAACATTCCTCTTATTTTTCAATGACTTATAAAATGCTAACGGTGAGCCAACCCTTTTTTGAGAACTCTACAGTTGGAAATTTTTTTTATTCTTATAATTGCTTATGAGATCACAGTAGGTAGGGCATTATGAATAGAGAAATCAATTTTTTTTATCATCAGAGGCCTCTGGAAAGCAGAGCCTGTGATATAGGCTAATAGGCACATACTTTTCAAGGAGTCAAACTCAGAATTCACCCATGTGACTCATGGCTTCAGAAGCCTTGCTTTACTTGTCTGTTCTGAGAAAGCTGTATTCTCAGTGTTGTCTTTCTGAGGATAAAGTGATGTTATATTATTTTCCTATCTCCAAGGATATTGTCCAGAGTCTGATCTCAGTCAGTTCATAAGTATTTACATGCCAATGCTCTTTTAAAGTGTTTTTAGTACTAAAGAAATCCAAACAACTTTAGTTCTTGCAAGCTTGAAGTATTCTCAGAAGTGCTCACCATAGCCATAGCTTTAATCACAAGACTTGCAACTCATACAATTCATTTTTGTTTCTCTTTGAGTTCCCTTGATGTGCACAACAAAATCCTTAAAAAGTTGCACACTTAATGCAAGAGTGGATCAGGAAAGTGTAATATTTGTGATTTGAACCAATTACTAGGTCATTGTTTGTTATATTATTCTTCTACCACCGTTCATTCTACATTTTCTAATGGGTAGAACTTCAGTTGGGCTGGTATTTGCCTTATTAATAGACACATACCTCTTCATACAGAGGCAAAAGTTTTGATTCACAAGCAAAAATGTATTTACTAGAATAAGGTTGAATTAATTGGCCTGCCAGGTTTTTTTCCCTCTCTGTTCTATCTTTGTGGTGGAAATGTTCTCTGTATACTGTAAATAAAGTAACTGGTTTGGCCTATGTGTAGTACTGTAGAAAAGGGTAGAGAATCAGAGGACAGACAGGCAGAAGGAAGATGGAGTTAGCCAGTCTCCATCTGACCACTGAAAGAGAGCCATGTAAGGAATCCAGGTGAGCCACGGGGCTGGCCACATGGCAGGTAGATTACTAGAAATGGGTTGAATTAATATGAAAGAGCTAGCTAGTAATGTGCTTGAGACATGGGCCAAACAGTATGAAGTTAATATAAGCATCTGATTCATTTCTTTGGGGACAAAAGCCACCGTGAGCTAGGTCCAAACCTTTGGCCCAAATGGGGCTGGAAAAGTTAAACAACATATTTTATGGCTTTTATGAACATATCTCTTTCACTTATGTTCCTGTTTATTTTCCCCATGATTCATGATGCTAATTTTTTTCTTTTATTAAAAATAGATTTTTTTCTCAGGTAAAATATCTAGATTACAGTTTCTCTGCCCAATTTCAACCCTATTTCTCCTCTCCCATTTATATCCACTCCCTTTCTGTTCCCCATTTAAATACAGATATTCGTCTAATGGATACTAGTAATTTAATACAACGAAAATTATCACATTAGGATTGGACAAAACAAACAGAAGAAAAAAATCCCAAGAAACACAAGAAGCAGATACATGTGCAGAGACCCACTCATTTGTACACTTAGGGGAATGCCATAAATGCTAAAAAAAAAAAATATGTATAGAGAGGAGCACTAGATCATGCAACTGACTTGGCTGAACTTTTAAATGCTCACACAAAGCTATCTATCAAGAGCCGTCCTCTAGATAAATGAAGTTGGGGTTGTTGTAAAACTCCTCACAGCCTTTTCGAAAAGGTGAGGATGTCTATTATCTTAATTCTTCTCTGAATACACATTTTTGCTATATGTCTCTCTTAGTGAACTGGGAAAGAATATGATTATATTTGGATATTTTAGAAAAAAATAATTGACTGAAAAAAATAACCTGACTATGCTTAAACAAGAAAAGCCCATAGCAGAGTAGAAAGGGAGGGAACAATAGCCAGGGAAGTGCTCTTCGCAGTGAAGATTTATCAGGCTATTTGTTCATTCTCATGCTGTATATGATGTAGGCTTATTCAGTGATACACATGTCACACACCCTATCACTGTCTGAGCTTAGGGCATTGTAGTAGTACTGATCTTAGGACATAGCAGTACCCAGAATTCCAAACAGTACCTTACACTAAGCACCATTTACATTCAGCTCCAGGGCATACTCACAGATATAAATGTACACAAGAATTAAGACATAGCACACAGACAAGCAAGATAGCTGAGCAGGCAAGGACACACACCCTGACACTGATGACTTGGGTTCAGTCCCTCATACCCATACGGTGAGAAGGAACAGGTGGTCCTCCACGTCCTTTTCTGACTTCCACATGTATGACATGTCTTATGTGTACCTACACAAGTAAATAAGTTAATTTAAGATGTTGTATGCAAACAATAGGCTTTGTGGAAGATGAGCTAAGTTGCATGGATATAGATAATTAATAGGAAAATGGTCAGACAAATAGAATTGAAACATTCAAGATATAATCAATAGGTATTTAGTTTTATTCCTCTCTAAAATAGTTTTTCTTGTTTGTTTTTATTTTATCTTATTATTTATTATTAGGTATCTGTTTGTAGTCTAGCGAGAAAAATGAAGATTGCAGGTTTGGGCACTGAGGAAATAGGCTCTCGGAGGGGCTGAGGAGGGGGAAACTAAAATCAGAATATACTGTAAGGGAAGAAATTTTCTATTAAACAATAAAACTAGGCTTAAATTTTTGAATAAAAAGAAAGGATCACTAGAATGAAAAGATAAAAAACATGAATATAATAAAATACAATTTTTTTAAAATGGAAAATCCTTGACATGACATTAAAAGACAGAAGACCTCCGATGATACTGTGGACTTTTGTTTTCTGTTGGCCATAGATTACAATTAAGAGTATTTGTTTCCCTAGTGAGACTCCTTTGGATGTAACTAAAATTTCCTTTGCCAATGGTTATCAATTGGAGAAATCTTCTGAGTTAAGGATGGGGCATGTGTTGATTTGGCTTTTCATCTCTAGTACTCTATCTGCTGCAGACCCTTGTAGGCCCTGAGCATACACTCTCAGTATCTATGAGTTCATATGTCATCTATTCTATTGATTCAGAAGCCATTTCTTTTTGGTGTTTTTCCATTCCATCTGCCTCCTATTCTACAGGTTTCCCTGAGCCCTGAAAGGAGAGACTTGGTGGAGGGATCTGATTTAGAATTAAGTGTGCCAAGGTCTCTCACTCACTGTACATTGTTTGGCTGTGGGTCTCTGTTCCCAACTGTGGTAAGAGACATCTTCTCTGATAATAGTTGAACAAGGCACTGATCCATGAGCACAACCAAATGTCACTAGGAGTAATTGTATTACTGCATTTTTTTTTTTTAAGCAAAACTGCACTATTTGATTTTCTCCTAGATCCCTGACCTATCTAGTTTCAGGTTCCTGACCATTCAAGCACTGTTGAGGATATGGATTCCACCTTGTGAAATGAGCCTTATATCAAATCAGATATTGGTTAGTTTCTCCTACAAGCTGTGTGCAACCATTACACTGGCATAATTGTAAGAACGCCATAAGGTTTTGTGGCTTGGATGCTGTAAACATTTCTATTGTGTAATATTAGTTGAAGATGTATTATATTTATTTATGCTGTAAAGTATTTGCTGAATGACAAAAAAGATGTGTTGCATTCTTTTATGTTGCACTTGTTTAACTCTGTGAAGCTGTGTTACTTTGCCTGTCTAAAATACCTGATGGTTTAATGAAGAGCTATTTGTCTATTTGTTAGGCAAGAGAGGGATAGGCAGGGATCCATGCAGGGAGAATAAATGGAAGGAGAAAAAGGAGGAGCAAAAAAGAAAGATAAGAAAAAAGAACACCAAGGGCAGCCACCTAGCTATACCAAAAGCCATGGAGTAAAGTATATGGAATAAAGAAAGAAAAAAGTCGAGAGGCAAAAGATAGATAATTTAAGTTAAAAAAACAAACAAACAGAAAACTGGCTAGAACTAAGCCAAGTTACAGCTGGACATTACACAAGAAGAAATAAGTCTCTGTGAATTTATTTGGGAGCTGCGTGGGAGGCCCCTCAAAGATCCAAAGAGTCACAGAGGAAAAAATAAAACACTATAATAACTACAGTTTGGTCTACCAACGTGAGGCTCAAATATCCCTATAGGGCCTGAGACAACTGAAAAGAAAAAACAGATACAGCTCCTTTAAGAATCTCAGTCTAACAACAGAGCACTTAAACAGCCTTTTCTTCGCTAAATAGAAACAAAAAAAAACTAAGGAAAAATGCTTCACAGATGTCCCTAGCTAGATCTCCAACCAATAGTGAAGGTGTTGCCTAAACAGGACTTCTCCTATAATAAATGAATAGTCACCCTAAGTGTCATCACAGAACTTACATCCAACAATGAATACAGATAGAGGCAGGGGTACATGGCTGAGCACTCGGCTGAGTCCCTGGTACAGTTGAAAGGGGGGGGGGGCACGGGGACAGGGGTGGGGGATGGGATAGGACTCTATATAAGCAAGGGGATAGGGACTATGAGGAAAATTCTCACAGTGATGACTGACTGAAGCTCTGAGGAGCTCACTGAATCAAGAACAGCCACCTGGGAAACATCTGGAAAAGGAACTAAGCCCTCCAAGCATAGGCAACTGTCCACAGACATGGGCAGTATGTGGAAGCTCAACGGGAGGGTCCAGACTATGTTTCTGGACACAGACTGGCACCTTGGACTTTATTCCCTCCAGAGGAACACCTAACCCATTCTTAATATTAGGATGAGGAAATAGGACTTTGCCTGGAGTGGATGCTGAGCTGAGGACCTCTTGCCCTTTCGGGAGAGGGAATGGGGGGATGGGGAGGAGGGAGGTTGAAGGCTACCTGGGAGAGGTCGGGAAGGGGAAGGGAGTTAGAATAAGGTGATACATGGATAAAAAAAAGACTTTATTCTATAAAAATAAATGAATAAAAAGAAAGAAATTTATTTGGGAGTTGGGAGGTGGACCCCTGAAAGAGACAAAGAGGAAAAATGAACAAACACACAAACAAACAAAAAACAACTACATATTTCTACTTTGTACCATGCAAAATACCTTCATGTTTCAATGGATACTTGCTATCACTTTGAAGAGAGAAACCTACAGTCTTGAGAACTGTGATTTGTTTTGGGACTGCCATATTGCCCTTTGGCCAATATTTCAATGAGATATAGTCCATTCCCTATATTGTAAACTTTATTTGATAAAAAGAAATGACTAGTTCAATTTTGTTTTTATTTTAATTTGGTAATTTCATGTGGATCATAAAATATATAGATATTTTATGAAGCTTCTACTGTATTAGGCTTTTGTATTACTCAATGGCCTTTAATTTTAGCTGTCTGTTTTTATATCTCCCCCCTCTTTACCCCTTCCCACTTGATCCTCCTTTTCTACCCTCCTTCCATAACTATTTTATTTCCATTTCCTTAGTGCTTCCTCTTTAATTAACCTTTGCAGTTATATAAAGTTTAGCTTGCTTATTTATTATTAACTTATTTGCTAATATCCACATATTAGTGAATAGATAACATATTTGTTCTTTCTCGGTCTGAGCTTCCTCAGCCAGGATGATTTTTGTTCTAGTTCCATCTACTTATTGGAGAATTTCAGGTTTTCATTCTTTTTAATTGTTAACAGATAGATTCACAGTCTCTTATGTAAAAGTGTCATATTTTCTTTATCCATTCTTCAGTTGAGGAACATCTAGGCTGTTTCCAATTTCTGGTTTTGTGAATACAGCAACAATGAACATGTTTGAGCAAGAGTTTTTGTGGTAGGATGGAGTATCCTTTGGTTATATGACCAAGAGTGATATAGTTGGATCTTGAGGTAGATTGAGCCTCATCTTCCTGATGAACTACCACACTGATTTTCACTGAGTCTTTATAAGTTTGCATTTCCAACAGAAATGAATGATTGTTTTTTCTTCTCTATGTCCTCACAGGCATGACCTGTCATTAATTTTGTTGATATTAGGCATTCTGACAAGTGTTAGATGAAACCTCAGTCATTTTGATTTGCATTGTTCTGATGACTAAGGATATTGAACATTAAATGTTTCTCAGCCATTTGAATTTGCTCTTTTGCAGTTACTCTGTTTATATCTGTATCTACTTCCCACTTTTAAAAACTGAGTTGTTTTACTGATCTGTTCTTTTTTGAGTTCTTCATATATTTTAGAAAATAGTACTCTAATCAGATGAGTATGAGTAGTTGATAAAAATATTTCCCAATTCTCCTGGTTGACACTTTGTCCAAATGGTGATGTCCTTTAGTATGTAGAGGTTTTCAGTTTCATTAGGTTAATTATTGATCTTAGAGCCTGTTCTGACAGTGTTCTTTCTATTCAGAAAGTATTTCCTATGACAATGAATTCAATATTATGTTCTACTTTCTCTTATTTCAGGCTCTGTGTCTCTGGTTTTATGCTGAGGTCTTTGATCTGTTTGCAGTTGAGTTTTATGCAAGGGGGTGGGTGATGAGTGTGAGTCTATTTCCATCCTTGTACATGCACCCATCTAATTTGACCAGCACCATTTTCTGAATTTACTGTCTATTTTTACAGTGTATATATTTGGCTTCTTATAAAAAAAAAAGCAGGTGTGCATAAGTGTGTGAATTTATGTCTGGGTCTACATTTCTATTCCATTGATCAACATACCTGTTTTTGTGGCGATACCATGCTGATTTTATTATTATAATTCTGTACTACAATTTAACATCTAAGGATGAAGAGAATACTAGTAGGCCTTTTTTTAACATTCAGGAGTGTTTTAGCTATCCTTTGTATTATGTATTTATATATTATGAAAATTGTTCTTTCAACTTCTCCGAGGAATTGTGTTAGAGTTTTGATTGTGTTGCCCTGAATCTGCAGTGGCTTTTGTAAGCTGCCCATTTTTTATTGTATTAATCCTACCAATCTTTTCATCTTTTGATATTCTTTAATGTCTTGCTGGTTTTTTATAGTGAAATTCTTTCATTTTCTTGGTTAGAAGTATCCCAATATATTTTGTATTATTTGAGTATGTTGTAAAAGTCATTTTTATTCTCCTGATTTCTCTCAGTTCCTTTGACTTGTATATAAGGTTACTGCTTTCTGTGAATTAATTTTCTATCCATGTATGATGCTGAACATATTCAGCAATTGTAGGAATTTTCCAGTGGAATATTAGCATCACTGATGCATATTATTATATCAGCTATGAATAAGGATAGTTTACTTCTTCCTTTCCGAAGTATATCACTTTGATCTTTTTCAGTTACCTTATTGCTTTAGCTAAGACTTCAGCTACTTTATTGAATAGTTATGGAAAGAGTGAACAACATTATCTTGTTCCTAATTTTATTGGATTTGCTTTGAATTACTCTACATTTAAGATGATGTTGGTTATGAGTTTTCTGTAAGCTGCTTTTTAAAATCATGTTTAAGTATATCTGTTATATCATTAATCTCTCCAGAATTTTATCATTGGGATACTGGATTGTGTCAAAGGCCTTTTTAAAGTCTAACGAGATAATCATTTGGCTTTTGCCTTTCAGTTTGTTTATACCATCCAGTTTACAGTTTACTTATGTTGACCATCCCTGCATCACTGGGATGAAACAAACTTTATCCAAGTGGATGATCTTTGTTATGTGTTCTTGAATTTGGTTTGCAAGTATTTTATTGAGAATTTTATATCTTATATGTTTATAAGAGAATTTGGTAATTCTCTTTCTTCATTGGTTCTGTGTGTGGTTTGGGTGTCAGGGTAACTGTGGCCACATAAAACAAATTGTGCAAAGTTCTTTCTGTTTATATTCTGTGAAATTATTAGAAGAGTATGGGTATTAATTTTTCTTTGAAACTGTGATAATATTTAGTGCTGAAACTACCTTGTTTATCCCACATTAGCATCCAAGTTCATTAAAAAAAACCCACACACTACTATAGCTTAAATAACATATTGACCTTCACACAGTGATAGTGGGTGACTTAAATAATTCACACTTAACAACAAAATGTTCATTCAGACAATATCTAAAGAGAAAAGACTGGCGCTACTTGATGTTATAAAGCAAATGGTCCTAGCAGATATCTGAAGAACATGTTTTTCAAACACACAAAAAATACTCCTTCTTCTTTGCACCTCATGGAACTTTCTTCAAAACTGACCATGTACTTTGACACAAAGCGAGTCTTAACAGATGCAAAAAAAAGTTAAATAGCACCCTGCATCATTTCCTACCACCACAGATTAAAACTGGATATCACCAACAAAATGCCTACAAACTCACAAAAACTGAACAACTCTCCCCTGAATGACTACTGGGTCAAAGCAGACATAAAGAAAGAAATTAAATACTCTCTAGGGTTTATGTTTTCTGGGATGTAGTTAATCTACTTAGGTTCGAATTTATCTTCTTGTATCTTTTGTAGGATTGGATTTATAGATAGATATTGCATAAATTTATTTTTTGTATCATGAAATGTCTTATTTTCTCTATCTATTGTGATTGATAATTTGGATGGATATAGTAACCTGGACTGGTATCTGTGGTCTCTATAGTCTGTAAAACATCTGTCCAGATTTTTATGGCTTTTAAAGTTTCCATCAACATGTCAAACATTACCCTAATAGAGCTGCCTTTATCTGTTACTTGGTTTTTTCCCTTTAGAGTTTTTATTATTCTTTCGTTGTTCTGTTATGTTTAGAGTTTTGATTATTATCTGCCTGGAGAACTTCCTTTTCTGGTATAATTTATTTGGTGTTCTGTGTGCTTCTTAAACCTTGATAGGCATCTTTATCTTTACTTTAGGGACATTTTCTTCTAAGATTTTGATAAAAATATTTCCTGAATCTTTGAGATGAGTTTCTTCTTTCTCTATTATTATTATTCTTAGATTTGATCTTTCCATAATGTTCTAGATTTCTTATTTTTGTTATTTAAATTTTCTAGAGTTATTATTTTCTTTGACTGAGGTTTTCATTTCTTCTCTTGTGTCATCAATACCTGAGGTGTTTTGATTTTTTTTTTCTTCTTCTTCTTCTTCTTCCATCTCTTGATCTCTTGTATTCTGTTGGCAAGGTTTAGCTCTCAGTTTCCTGTTAGAGTTCCTAAATTTTCTCTCTCATTTTTTAGTTTGTTTCAAGAAAAAGTTTCTCTGTGTAACCCTGCTGTCTCAAAACTTTCTCTGTAGACCAGGCTGACTCACAGACATCTGTCTCCTGCATGCTAGGATTAAAGACAAAGCTTGTTACTAAAATTTTCATTGCCAAATTTTCATCTGTTTGGGTTTTGGGTTTTCTTTATTGATTATATTGGCTGTTTTATTTATTTCCTATCACTGTGTTTTTTAAATTTCTTTAAAGGAATTATTAATTTTCTTTTTAAAGACTTTTATCATATTTATAAAGGCTATTTTGAGATCTTGTGTTGCAGCTAAATTGCTATTCTTAGGGCCTATTGTCATATAGTTGTTGGGTTCTAATGGAGACATTGTCCTTGTTGCTATTAGTTATATCTTTAGACTAGCATATAGGCATCTGGGTTTGGAAAGATTGTGATTCTAGGTGCTGCTATCTGGTCTTGTGTTTGTTGTGTATGTGTTTGCCTTGGTTTCTGTAGTTGTCCCTGGTTTTGACAGAATGTGGCGGCTGTGCATTGTCTGGTAGGGAATTTTTCTGGGATCCTGAAAGCCATAGTAATTTAGATTCCAGATGAAATGCATTTCTGTGTATTGAGAGCAGACACTTAGGTATATGGATGGGCTGGTAGCAGGGGCTAAAGATGTTTACAAGAGAGAGAAAAGGAGAGTATTCCACAAGCATCTACTAGTGCCTTGGGAATAAGAACAGTTAATGAGATTCAACAACAGATAATTTGCTATAAAGCTGGGGATGAGACTGTGGGATTGACTATATCAGAAAGAAGAAAGGCAGAGAGAGAGAGAGAGAGAGAGAGAGAGAGAGAGAGAGAGAAGATAGGACACTAGCTCTTGCTTTACTGGCCTAATTGCTTTTTGCTTTCCAGTCTCTTAACGGAATATGTGAGCTTCAAAATGTGCTAGTGCTTCTCCTAGATTCTAGACACACTCCTTCTTAACCTAGTGTTTAAACCATCCCTAGCTCTCCATGGTAACAAGATTAACTATCTCTTTTCTTTCTTGCAGTTGCTATGGAATGCATGCATGTAACCAACCATATTATGGATAGCTGGCTCTGTGGTGATAATGTAGCATGTATTACAATGGAGAACCTTTGAAGCACTTGCTTCATCATAAAAACAATTCTGCTTTTATTTCTGGTTATAAGAAACATGTTCACTGATCAATGCTTTTCTAATGCTAGGTTTAGAGTCATTTTTCAGTCAGGTAAGACAGGTATCTAAACTCTAAGCTGTCAATTTCAGTGACAATAAAACACTGCCTTATGCAGGATTCAAGAGTCTCAATATAATCCACTTGCTCCTAAGATGTTGGTTTGAGATATGAGAGACTTTTTCGTGTGGGAGTCTCAGTGTCTAAGTCTAAACCGCTAGAAAGTGTGGCTATACCTAAGAATATGTATGACTCGTTTATAATATACATTTTCCTTTTGATCTTTTTTTTCAAAACAGATTTTCTCTCTGTAACAGCCCTAGATGTCCTGAAATTCCTTTTGTAGACCAGGCTGACCTCTAACTCACAAAAATCCTCCTTCTTCTGCCTCCTGAGTGCTGGGATTAAAAGCATGAAGCATTATGCCCAGCTTTATAATATCCACTTTTTCTCCATTGGTGGAACATTTTTTCATGTCATGAGACTGATGCATCATGTTTTCAAGTTCCCCCATCCACTGGAATGTTAATTTTCCAATATTTTGGATTTTTTGCTGCTGAAGTTATATGGTGGGAATGTTTTCTGTGTATTGTAAATAAAGAACTGTTTTGTCGTATGTAGATCACCATAGAAGTGGGTGGAGAATCAGAGCACAAGCAGGTAGGAAGAAGGGTAGAGTTTGCCACTTGTAGCGGGAAATCAGGAACTATATATGTGAACGATCGCATCATAGGACTGGAGACGAGTGGGGCGTGGTTAACTGAAAAGGATTCCAGAAGTAGACCTTCGAGGGAGAGGACCAGTTCAGGAAGTTGTCATTCTCTCGTGAGAGTTCCCCGACCGTGTGCGCAGTTCACCCCAGCTGCCCGGGAGTTTGGACTTACGGCGTGGGGATGAAAAATCGCCACTCTCTATCCGACCCCCCCCCCAAAACAGACATATAAGAGGTACTGGCCAGCCATGGGCTGAGCCACGTGGCAAAAAGATTAATAACAATGAGTTAACCTAAAAAAAAAAAAAAAAAAACTAGCTAATAATGGCCATAAGACATGGGCCAAACAGTTTAAAAGATATAAGCATATAATTCATTTCTTTGAGAGACAAAAGCTGCTGCGACGCGCAAACCAAATTTCAACCAACACGCGCGAGACAGATGATGCCCAACGTGGGACCAAACACTACATAAAGCCTAAAAAAGTTTAAAAGGCTTAAAGAGTGTTCTAAATCACTAAAACAGAGCCAAAAGCGACTTTCTAAATTACATATTTAAATTGATTTATAGTACAGAGACAGCGTAATGTTCAAACAAAAATTTAAAAATGGCGTGTCCATGACACACAGCTTAAACTCATACGTTTCACAAAAGGCTTGACATAAGTATAACTGATTTAAAGTTTTTACTTCTATTAAACCAAAAAAAAACAAAGTTAAAAAAGTTTTTCTGATAACAACATTTTCTAAGTCCACTGTAGATGTCTACAACGGGCTACGCCATATTATAACACGACCAAAAAAGTCAAAGTCAACAATTAAAATAATACCGACTTTCAAAAACTCTTTAAGTTAAAAAATAATTAAAAATTCTCAATAAAACAAATTTAGACTCTCACAACCTCTAAACAAAAAACAATATATATAAAATACACATAGGCTACAAAAAAATAAAATAAAAAAAGCCCTAAAAAAATTAAAGATAAAAATAAAAGCCACAAAACATAACAAATAAATAAAAAGTCTAAATTATGCTTGTGTTCTTTTAATTTTTTAACTTTTAATAAGCTAATTACAAAAAAAACAATTAATTGCTAAGGCTACTAAGTTAAACCAATACTTATATTTTAAAAATGTCTTGACTTTAAAATCTGTTTATAAAAATATATTGCTAAAAAAAAATTTCTGCTTTTGTCTCCACAAAAGATCAAAACCTATAAATTAGTTCTAGGCAAATGTAGATCCATTTGCCAAGGCCACCTAAATAAACATTCTCAGCTTCCAAAACGCCAGTTAAAATAATCCAGCTTCAAAACCCCATAAGATTGTCAACGTCCTTTGGCAACATAAAACAATAAAAAAAAGCTTCATCCAATTTCCCAAAAATATTGCTTATTAATGTTTACTTTCATTATAAATAATTAATAGTCACAGTCAATCTTAAAAAAAGGAGGGAGGAGGATATGATATAGAAATGATTAGAAAAGATAAGTAGATTTTGATTTATTGATATAAACTTAAGGTCAAATTTGTTATGCTGTATGTATTTTTCTACTGTTGATTAAGGTATGATGCTGATGTAACTCTTTTAAAATTATAATGTGTAATTAAGAAATACAGATTAATAGTCATCTATGATAACCAAAGTTATAGTCATGTTAGTTAGGTTTTGATAAGTATACAAAGATGTATTTCAATTAGATAAATTGTCTTCAAACACTTCAAAGACATACAAAATATGACATTTAAATTATTTTAAAAACTTAAAGACTTTACAGGACAATGAGACAAGTCCATTCCTAGCAGCACCAATGTATTTCAAAAAAATGATGGGCATTAAAAAAACTTCATGTGAAATTTACTTTGTGGCAACAGTTAGCCACTGGACAAAAACTGTTCTGATACAAAGAAAAAATTTTAAGAGCTGCAAAAGAAAAGGGCCAACTCACATATAAAGGCAGACCCATCAGAATAACACCTGACTATTCAATGGAAATGATGAAAGCTAGAAGGGCTTGGTCAGAAGTTATACAGATGCTAAAAGAGCATGGCTGCAAAACTAGAATGCTATACCCTGCAAAATTATCAATTACCATAGATGGAGTAAACAAGGTATTTCAGGACAAAGTCAGACTGAAAGAATATCTATCTATCAATCCAGCACTACAGAGAGTATTAGAGGGAAAACTCCAACCTAAGGACCCCAGATATACCCACAAAATCACAAACAACCAATAAGTCCACAGAAGAATACCCTAGAGAAAGGAAATACAAACAAGTTGCCATCAAAAATGGCAGGAAATATGAATCAATGATCACTAATTTTTCTTAATATCAATGGACTCAACTCTCCTATAAAACGTCACACACAAACAAGATGGATACAACAACAGAAGCCATCCTTCTGTTGCCTACAAGAAACACACCTCAACTGCAAAGACAAACACAGGCTTAGAATAAAGGGTTGGGAAAAGATTTTCCAGTCAAACGGTCCTAAGAAACAAGCAGGGGTTGCAATCCTAATATCTAACAAAGTAGACTTTAAGCTAAAAGCAATTAAAAGGGACCAAGATGGTCACTACATATTCATCACAGGAAAAATTGGTCAAGAGGAGATTTCAATCTTAAATATATATGCCCCTAATATAGGGGCACCTAATTATGTAAGAGAAACACTGCTAAAGCTGGAATCCCACATCAATTCTCACATCCTAATAGTGGGAGTCTTCAATATCCCACTTTCTACGCTGGATAGATT